>JANRGW010039739.1:0-57226 GCA_024733675.1 Psilopsiagon aymara
CGGCGCCAGTCTCGGGGTGCGCTGTGTCCTAGGAGGCTGCTGCAGATTGGGGAAGTGCTCCCGAAGTGAGAAGGGAAGCCTGGGCATCGTACACACTAACCCCACTGCTGAAGGGCTGAGAATGAAGTGGCTGCAGGGTTTTGCTGCAGGGATTTGTTGAGTCCCCCCAACTTTCAGTTCAAAGTCAGGACTTCATCAGTAGGTACGAAGTTAAGGAGGCTGCAGAGTTCACGGGTTTAAGGGTTAGTAGAAGTTCCTCCCAAATGTACCAGGTTTTACAGTTTGCCTGGATATGTTAACTCTGCATGGTGTTTGTGTATAGCAAGTGCACTGTTAGGTTATAGCTGCAAGTCATTTACTTGGTCTCAGAACTACTTTAAAAACATTCTGCTGAGTTCTTATGCTGTGTACTTTTAATGGTCTATTTAAAAGTAGCACACATATGTTTCCTTAATGACTGCCATTTGAATTTGATATTATCTGTGGTGAGGAGGGGAAAGAATCCACCACTTCTTTTTATTATGACATACTGCTCTAATTCACCAGCCTTGAAAAATCTTGGTAGGTAAGCAAAGAACCCTTCCATTGCAGTTGGAATAGGTTAAGCCATAAAAGTAGCTGTAGGATGACTAACCTTTCATATAGAAACTTAATTCTTTAAAACATGTGCATTTGTGTTTGCATAGATTTGTAAAGGTCTAAGTGTAGAACATCAAAGAAATAAGTATGTGATTAAATACATCAGTGCATTGGACAAGGAGAGGATGAGGGAGTGAACTTTTACATGAAATTATAATGTAAATGTAACATTTAGTGTCTAGCAGCAAATCAAACTTGCAGTGTAAATATGTTTCAGTGTACCAAATGGGCTTGTAGGCTGCTTGGGAAAATCTTAATCGTAACATTGATTTAACACGGGCTACTGTAATCTCAAAATGCAGACAAATGGGAGGGATAGGATAAAGTGTATTTCCTATTACTACTTTCTGAATGAATGTATAAATCTAACTGGGTTCGACTGTTATGGTAATATGCAGTCTGCCAGCGAGTGTTACAGAACAGGCATCCCCTTACGCGCTGCTCTGTATAAACAGGGAAGAGAGAAGGGGAATGTGGAGTGTGGGTGTCAGTCACAAAAATACAGTCATGAATTAGAGGGAAAGTGTCAACAGCTGTGTTTCCTAACCATATTTTGAGCAGTTTTGAAGGATTTAAGAAGGAAATTCTCCTCCTAAATTCCACGAAGTCATAGACTTCCCAAGCTAAATTAGATCAGTCCCTGAGCTGCATTCATCATAGCTCAGCTGTGACTTGATTGGTTCTTGGTGGTGTTCATAGCTGAGCCTTGGGTAGGATTTACCCAAGGTTCATCTCAGCATCCCCCAGAGAATCAGCAGGAGCCCATTGCACGTAATGATTGTGGCTTCACAGTGAACAGGAAGTTCTCTGTAAAGTATGCCTTTATTTTGGGGACTTTTGTTCCTTTTCCTTTAGTTTGTTGAATACTGAGCTGCCCAGTCAAGTTACTTGAACTTAAATGCTATGTTGCTGCTTCAGATCATAATAAACACTCCAGGCAGTTTCTTCTTGAAAGTTCTTACATAGGAAAATAGAGTTTTTCAAGCTGAGCTGTTCATTTCCCCTCAATTTCTCCCTGACAGAGTCAGGGCTTTTTATTTCACAGAGGTACATTCACACAGATGAATTATTTCATCATTGTGAAATGATACTTGTCACTGTCTTTATGTTCTTTATTCATCTTGTGGCAATAAAACTAAAAAGTCAAAAAGACTTAGGAAGTGCCCCACTGAAATGATCGGAGTTGCATCACTGTAACTTGAAATCAAGATCAAGCATCTGTGTTTGGGTTTAGCTCACTGGTATTCTGTTTCTAGTATCATGACTCATTACTTATGTCATTAATGGGCATACTGCTGCTCTGGCAACATTGAGATTCCAGGGAGCCTTTCTGTGACGATGCTCTACTGTGTCTCACAGAAAGACTGGTATTACAGAAACACTCTGTCTGCTCCAGAGCTGTGCAGCATCATCCGCATGTTGAGCAAGGTTTCTCAGACATTATCCTGGATGCTGTTGTACCACAAGGTTAGAGAGCCCTCTGAGGCTTTCTTGGATGTTACCTTTTCATGAAGCAGGTCAAAGTTGCTTTTATATGGACAGACAGACATGGGTAGATTTAATTCATAAGGAATACGGATTCCTTGCATAATCAGAACTCCTGGAAGTTTGACTCCAGCTCACTGCTGTGGTTACAGTAGGTCTGTCCAGATCAAGACTTCAATTTCCTCCTCCTGCTTCTTTCTGTTTTGAGATGAGTGAATTTAGAGCCACCTGTTTTAAGTATCTTATATTTTTGGTAATAATGTCTCAGTGTTCTTTTATTCAATTTTTCTCTTCTATTTGGATTAGTCCTAAACTGGTAAGACCTTAACTGGATTTCCTAGGGACTCTGTTGAAGATCCAGGGCAATAGAAAGACTTTTCTGTGAGAGGCCAGCCCTGCAGCTATTCAGAAATTTGTTTCCATCCCACTTATTTGTTTGCATGAAATCACAGAAATGTTATTTGAAAGTGTACTTTCTGGCAGGAAAAATGAAAACCAAGCAGTAACGGTACAAGTGCATCAAGAGGCAGCCCAAACCTGATCACTAGAGAACTCATTAACTTCTCAGGCTGAATAAAATCTGTGAACACAATGCCTGTGGAGGTGTGAACAGGACGCAGAGGACCACATGTGAAAGCAGAAAGTTGGTCCTTGCAGTTATCTTTGGCAGAACAAGAACTTTTTGGAATAGAATGAATGAGAATTGCCATGATTCCCTGCAGAGCAGCGCAGACATACACCCAAACAATAGTTTTCAGTTGGCTCGTGCTTTGGTTTTCTATCGACTTAGAAAAATAGTGTTTCTAAAAGCTTTCTGTTCGCTCAGCTGCTGTGGGTTGAGGTGGAAGTAAAGGAATGGAGCGTGCATAGGGAAGGGAAAGCAATGAAACACATCAGTGGAATTTCCTTGGTGAAACCTTCTATTATCTCTTAATATTTGACTTAGAGTATAACAGTTGAAAAACTGAGTTATTTTGGATCTAGTTCATCAATCTCTCTATTTTTTCCTTCTTACTGTGGCATTTCTATTGATGAGTATGATTTATTGTCAGTCAGCACAGAACTAATGCCAGACAGACCTAGTAGCAATTCATGAAATGGCATAATGGTGACGCCTGGGAGTTTTCTTCCTTTGCCTCTTTTTTGCTTTTTTTGTAAAGGGGAACAAATAAAAAAGGTTTAATTGACTGAATTTTTCCCCTCATCAATTTTGCATCTGAGTGTGTTGCTAATGATTTATCCTAGAGAATAACAAATTTTTGATGCCCCAAGTAGAGCATAGTCTTTCATGCCGAAAGCGATTGAAGGGTCAGACTACAATTTCACTGTAATTGCCTTTTTCCCTTTTCACTGTCTCTTTCCAGTAACACACAACAATCAATACAGCATGTAATTAGATTTCATTCAATCTGCAAAGATTAAGAGAATTTTCATCTTCTCATTATGTGTGCTCACGTCATGTCTTCCTACCCATGTCTTCTACATTAGACCTCTTTGACCTGCTCTATTGCAGACGTGGAGGGATAAGTTTGGAGCATTTCCTTGAATTTGACAGATTATCATTCTTTACATGTCATAATTTGATTTTGCTCTCTTTGGGAAGATTAAATACAGTAGCAATTTCCAGTATGATAAATGGGTTTTATATTGCACACACATTTTGTGGAGGAAGGTGGGGGAAAAGCTGGACAATTCATATAATTGCTGCATACTGGCTTGAAATGCTGGAAATAGCAGGTCCTAGGTGCACAGGACTGATTCACGCAGACGGTGACTCCTGATTTTTAGAGTATACTGGAAGCAAAGTGATTGCATTTAAAATTCAGCCTGGCAATCTGCATACTTTAAAGTACAGTAGTATTTTTTAAAGGCCAGTTTATTCTCCATAGGCTTGGGACCAGTTGAGAATAGTTCATGATTTCATTATCAAAAGTAAGGGTTGGGAACAAGATGCAAACAGATCCTGCAAATGTCCACATCCAGTTTGTCAAAAAGATGCTTTTACAGCTGGCAACTTCCAGTTAAAGAGTAATTCCCTAGCAAAGAGAGGTAAACCACATGTGCACAGGGGAAGAGTCAGTGTGCCTGCCAGCCTTGCATCGATGAAACTGCATTGTCTCGTGCACAGGCTCTCATGTTAGAACTATTTCTGTTTAATTTGTTGATGGTCTGATGCTAACATAAGTATCTCCTTAACATGTGGGGGACCATTCTCAACCATGTGCTTTACTTGTCATAGAATCATTGAGTAGTTAGGGTTGGAAAGGACCTTAAGATCATCCAATTCCAAACCTCTGCCATGGGCAGGGACACCTCACATCAGACCATGTTTCCCAAGACTCTGTCCAGCCTGGCCTCGAACGCTGCCAAGGACAGAGTATTCACAACTTCCTTGGCGACCCATTCCAGTGCCTCACCAGTTTCTCTGTTTACCACACAGTATATAACAAGTATTTTTGATTGTTCTGGGCCGGTTACTCAAGCTTAGTTAAGCAACCATTGTCACTGTCCTGACCTGAAGGTACTGCAAAGTGATGGTCAAGTCCAAAAAACCGATTTCCACTGCACGCTGGCTGTGTTAGACTTGATTTATGGAGCTGAGGAAACTCATCATCAGTGCTTTCAAGAAGCCCAAGATTTTATTCCCCCAGAATAAGGGAAGAAAACATCATGGGTCAATATTTGAATAGCCCCTATAAAAATATAAGGCAATATTTGAAATAGAATTACTCTGTTCAGGCACTTTAAGGAGAAAAGGTCTAAAGGTTTGGTAGAAAGAAGAGGGTAAATCGCTTTTGTGAAGCACAAAAAACTGCATTCAACTCTGCAAAATATTGGCAAATAGAAAAAATACATCTTCATTGCAGCAGCACATCAGTGATTTTAAAGTCTCTCCTTGTACTCTGTTTCATATACTGGTAACTTGTTTTTTTTAACATAATGTTTCTGCTTTTTTGGGTTTGTAGCTGGGAAGAAAGCTTATTTTGACAGAAAAATCGTGGTAATTTTATCATTGACTCATTTTTTTTTGGGTAGAACTTGAATCATTTTGTACTATATAGGATTAAAAGCAATGTTTATAGAGGTGAAAAGAAAATCATTGACTGATGTTGTGTTGTTGCCTTTTAGAAGGTATTGCCATTCAGTTTCTTTCCATTTATTTATAGATGTAGCTGGAGTTGGAAAAGCAAATATGGGCCTGTCATCTTTCTAGTGAAGAGCAGCAGTGGGGTTCTTGCACATCTATAACCACCACATGGGTTTAGAGAATTAGAAAACCTAGCTTTAACTTAATACCCTTCATAGCAGGAGTAGTGTGTGTTGTTTGTTGTGTGTTCAATGTTCTTAGTAAGTAAAAGCAGGTAGCAGTTGAAACAGGAGCATCGTTTAAGAATGCAGTTCCAGCCGCTGAGTATATGGCTTTTCTCCAAGGAAATAATAAGATTTATGAAAGGAAGGAAAAGAAATGAGTCATATTTAACAAATCTTCTTATTCTTAATGCCCTTCTGTAACCTTACTAATGGGTGTTTGGTCTGTCTCAGTGTACTTGGCATGCTTATTTATTATTGTTGTTAGTTGTGGTGTTTTGCTGGTAGTCATTTCTATCACTTTGTTTAAACTACCAAAACTGAAAGGGGCAAGAAAGAAAAAAAAATAGACAAAGAGAAAGAAAAAGAGCCTGTGATGTTTTCGATAACAGGAAGGGAAAAAGCCAATGACAGCAGAACAGCTTCCAACCTTATTGTAGTCCTATTGATCAAAACTGTCCTCTGAAATAAGAGAAGTTTAGCTTCTGAGAATGAAAGCCAGAGAGAGATCCTCCCACTGACCCAAAGTTATCTTCTCCTGGGAGCACAGAGCTGAAGCAGCCAAGTGCTAATTGGATGCGCATGACTTGTGTGTATGACTCTTTTCTGAAAAGCCATAGCTATGATGCTGTAGAAACAGCTGTGAATGTCTGAATGCCTCATAGGTGGACGCAAAACCCATTTCAAGGACAGCATAACAGATGCAAATAGGTTAAAAAATGTCTTTCTACCCGATAGTTCTTATCTTTTCAGGTGTGGAATATCCAGGTTTCACAGGCAGTTTTGGAGGCCAGCTACAGCGCAACTGATGCTGGTTACTCAAGTCCTCTAGTGCATAAGAAGAGCATAAAAATTACCTATAGCAAGGCCATTTCCTGAACTAAGATATGCTTAATTTATAGAACAGAAGGAAGAAATCAGGGAGCAGCATGATGCAACTTGGTCTCAGGTCCCCCCATTTAGCTGGGGTTACTTGAGTTTAAATGCATGGTAGTACTGCTGGGGATGAAGGTGGCGATCTTGGTTCTGTAATTCATATCTCAATCTGCTAGGCTTTCCAGTTCTTATTTGCAAACTCTCTGGTACACTGAAGAGTATAGAATTTCACCCGGGGAAGATAGCTTCAGAGCTTGGCAGGCTTCATCTTTTCAGTGTCAGCTTACCTCTAGTTTCTCGCCTGCCCTCTTTCATAGCCCGCGTATCCACACTAGTAGTGTACAAGAGTGTGGCATGGATAATCTGTATGACTTTTTTGGTCTTCGTTTTTTGAACTCTGAAGCAGTAGGAAAGGGATTTAATTTGCATCAACAAGAGTTCCTCTAAAGCAGACTTGGGGATGGGATTACTATGTGTGGCAAAGTGATTCTTCAAATTGAGCTTCACCAGCTGCCTTCACCTATCATCTGGTACAGATAAGCGGAGAGAGCTCTGTTTGTATCTGCAAGTCTATAGATGTTCAAGGAATTGGTACTTTGGAGCTGAGTTCTGCTTTCTTATCCCTCTGCCATTCTCCTCCAAGGTGACAGAAGTGGGCTTGTGTTTCTGTGGTTCTTTGCACTATGTTTTTATTTCATCTCTTTTAGCCAGCTTAGACTCAGTGCTGGGTGCAGACAGTGCAGCAATCCAGTGGAACCTCCAGAGGAGGGCTCTCACCATTTTCCTGCTCCTCTTACTGCATTTGTCAGACCATTTCATTTCTGAGTAATTGTGTGTGTTTGATTATATCTTTTATGTCACAGAATCATGGAATCTTGCTGAAATGTGTTTTGAGAGGGCTCGCTTTAATATCTATAGAGAAGTTTGTTGGTCTAGTACTAAGAGAAAGAAATGGATGTCCTCAGGGTAAGGTAAACCCCCTTGCTGTTTGCCATCAGGCTTAGTGACTCTGTGTGCATCCTGCCAGCCTGCAAAGCTGTCTTGTGAAGCACGTGTGGCTGCCTGCCTGTTTATTTTACTTAGGTGACTTGTTCTGAATGATCTGTTCTCAAGTCAAGGATGAGCCTTGGATCATGAATTGGTTTGTGTGCTCAGTGAGGGGAGTCCCGAGTGAAACAATGCAGTGGAAAGGGGCCAGTTCTGCAAACCTCTGACAAATTGCAAAAGGCAGTAGTTTTTCTAAGTATGTCCTTGATTACTGGCTTTGGAGGAGAGACTGAGGGCAGCTGCAGGGTAGAGACAATAGACTGATTTTGCTTTGTCATCATGAGCATGTGGATGCATAGTTCTCTCAGAAGCTGAAGAGATGTCGAAGTAAATGAGCAGAACACGGTTAGAAAAGGTAAGAATGTTGATTTCTGAATATTTTGAGCCTTCCACCACCTCCTATGGTGCTGTTCTCTAGAAGCCCTTTCACTTGCCACCACAGTCTGATTTATACTGTTAATACCTTAGCTCTAATTTGCATGTCATCCTGGGAGAATGGGCAGTAATTAGGAAAACTAAACCAAGGAAAAGGTTTTTGAAAGAGCTTCTCTGAGCACTGTTACTTAAAAATGGTTCTGGCAGGCAGAGGTATTTGATGCCTGTATTACTACAGGAGAGGGTTTCCTGTTTCACAGCATCATTTGGAAATGACATTTAAATAACCCCAATCAGTGGATGAAAATACAAGGGAACACATCGGGCCTCTGGGATTCTTCAGTGCATTTGCTGCAATCTTAATCTCCTGGGCTAAATGTTACAGCGGATGCCTAAGAGGCTGCTGTAATGCCGGTGTCTCCCTTGGGTGCAATAGCCACTGCAACATGGCATAACACTGGCAAAAGCCTCAACAGATCCTTGATGCCTCCTTCGTCTCTGCTAGGCCAAGACATCTGTGGAAAGAAGCTGCTTGTATAAAGGCCTTTGCTACCTGTGTGTCACTGGACTCTGCTCCAAGGGGGCAATTCATTAGCTGTACAAACCACTGCTTTCCAGTCTTCAGGCAATTAGCTGTGGCAGGAGGGAGAAGAGAGAAAATCTCAGTCTGTGTAGGAAAAAGGCAGCTGTGGAACTCAGTTATCTACTTTTTACTTACATTTCAGAGCTACTTACACAGGCAGTCCAGTTGCCTTTACTGGAGCACTCATGAGAATATGTTCTCTCTAGTGCATAGTCTCTCACACTTTGTAAGGCATGACTCAACCCGGGTTTGCTAGAGCTGCATTTGAATCACCGCTTGGTACAAGCAGTGTAAGAAGTCTCCCAACCAGGCTTTAATGTCTGATAAACTGATTGGGGGAGAAAATGGATCCTGACAGGGGCCTCTCTTTGTGAAGTTCTTAAAATATACTAGTCCTGAGGTTCACACAGTGCTGTGTTAGGCTGTGCAGAGATACCTGTGAGGGGTATCCTCTGTCATAGACTTCATAGGCTCGTGAAGCACAGAGCTAGTCTCTGTTGGGTTACCAGCTTGTGACTAGTTTTTGTTCCTGGGGAGAGCTGTTGAAAATCCTATCTGTGATACGGTGAGCAGCCATGTTTAGTTGGAATCAAAGTCAGAAATCTAGGTCCAGCGCTTGCTTTCTAAGCAAACCTCTGATCCTGCCAACCCCTGTTCTGCTGTCAGCAGGCATTGTGTAGACAGTGACAGATACTGCTGGTTGGATGGGGAAACTTGCTCAGATAGTTTTTTATGCCTGCAGCAATGATCCAAGTTCTCCTCAGCTCACCCATGCACTTACTCCTGTTGAAGTCAGTTGCATAAATTCATCCATGCTATTGATCCAGAAGCGTCAGCACAGAGAGTAGTTCCCAACTCAGTAACTCCAGTAGCAAATTTGGCCAAGTGAAGATACTTCTGCCACGAGACATCCATTGAATACATCAAAAACTGGAACTTGAGCAAGGTCACACTGACTCTCCAGTTCCTGTTTCCCACAGACTAGCATCCTAGCCAAGGTACTGCTGTATCATTCACAGAGCAAAAGGGGCTTTGTTGTACAGGAACTTATTTTTTCTGCAATTCTGGAGACATTTCCTTCCCATTTTGTCTCTTGCATTTTTGGTGGGGTGCTAGGGTTAATTGGTTGTTTTTCATTTAGATTCTTTAGGCTGGTTTTGTATTTTCTTTGGCAATGAGGCCTTACTGCCCTTTTAGAGATTGAGTTTTTTCTGTGCCTTTAGGATGTGAAGCTTTTGTAAATAAAAATTTATTTTTTGTTACATTAACTCATTTTCAAGCAAGCCTTGTGTGGTAGAAAAGATTGGTGGTTTTCTTTCCTGTGCATACTGAACTGGAGGCAGTGATAAGACTAAAAATATCCCCAATTGAAATAGTGTTGTATAACCCAAAGGTTAACCTTCCTCAGGATTAAAATTTGCAGTCGCTGTATAGGTTCCTTTCAAGGCAGATTTCTAGTCATCCAGCCATGTGTAAAATGAGGCTACTGATAGCTGCAGACTCTTGTGTCTGCAAAGCTCAATCCCATTGGTGCCGCAAACACAAACTGCTGATGGAAGATGCTGCTCCCTGTTGTGCTGGTGTCAGCTGGCCAAGGAGGTGTCCATGGCCCTGTCTGTCCAAGCACTGAACCAGGGGGTGCTGAGCAGGGACTAAGTGCTATTCACATCTCTAATAGCAAAACCAGATGTTGCTGCACAGAGCTGTTAATCCTAAACCATGATAGATTGCATGTGGCTCTGTGTAACAGATGGGAGTGGAGTATGAGGTAAGAGTGAGCTGATCAGGTTATTAAACTAATGCTAAGCTGCCTCACTGCTGAAATAGTTGATGTTTGCAACTTAGACAAAGCCATGAGGGAGTTTGGCTTAAAAAAATGTGTGGATTAGGTGTTAGCCTCTGTTAGGCTTGGGCTTGGGAACCACTTTTTTGGTAGTTCTGTTACTTAATTTGTGTCATATGGAGAATCCCCAGAATGTGGTCTGCAGATTTAGGCTTCTGTCCTCCAGCACCATCTCAGGGATGAGGGCAGCCAAGTGCTTCACTGGAACCTGGTTGGTTATTTCTTCTTGGTAGCCAGTCTTTTCCCCCATTTTTTAATGGCCTGCATGTGCTGGAAGTTGCTGCTCTCTCAACCCTTGAAGAATGTCTTTTCTTTCTAGATAGATCTGTAGGTTTTAATTGCAAACTTCCCGTCTTTTTTCAATTTAACGCTAGGCAAACTCACTCGATGTATCCTTCCTGGAGGACTCCTTTAGGTGTAGACCTCAACACATCAGCAGCAGCACTGAACTCTCTGCTCTCAGCTACTCTTGGAGTACACAAACCCAATAATCTTTGATGTTAGACCTGTGCCAACCTGATCCTCCTCCTGAAATAGATCCATCTGGCTCAATGCATTTTCATTCAACAGAAAGTTAATTTTGCAACGGAACTGGCTTTTATAACGCTTGTGTCCTGTGGGATTATGTGTAAAACCCTCTGTTTTCTGAAAGTGGCAGCTTGGTATGGTTCCAGTGCTCAGTCATGTTCCCATTGCAGGCCTACAAAACTTTAAGCCAGGCTGCAGGGTGCCCTCTTAGATGAGGTCAGAGAATTAAGATCATCTGGGATTCATTCTGAACCCGATCTGCCTAATAACTGGGTTCTTTGTCTCCCTCTTTCTGTCACACATTAAGAAGTTCAGAGTGAGATTTTAAAGTCTCCTTTGCCCAGTGAGAAGTGTGAACAGAAGATATGTGGGAATGAGGAGAAATATTAATGAGAGAACAAAGGCATGTCCTAACTTTGAAGCTGGGATGGTGCAGCCCAGCATGCCAATGGACACGGGCTAAGTGGTGCAGCCCTTGGAGAAGGCATTGATCATTGCAGAGGAATTTTTGCATATGGCACAAGACTACTTGTTCAGGCATCTTTCAGTCTTTAATCTTACTGATAAGAAGCTGGAGCACAAATAACTGCTGTCTTCGAGGCATAGAGGAGGCTGTGGAAGAATGAGACAGTGAAATACTTTGTAGAATTATTCTTACTAAAGTTGCTTATAGTCGATGAAGTAAACATGGGATTAGTGAACTAATCAGGGATCAGGGTCTGTGCAAGAGCCATGCTAGGAGTGTGCTAGCCCTAAGGAGAGGTGGGGTTCCCCATTGCAGCACGATGTGCAACAGGTCATTCTGGTAAAGCCAGTAACAGAGTTTAGTTTGACAATTCATGTTAATGTAGATGGTTGATAATTGTTCTGGACCAGAATTCCAAGTTATGAAAGCTGTCTTTTACACTGCCTACTTACACTGTAGTAGCAAGATCAGAATCAGGCCCAAAGGACAGGCCAGCTGGTGCAGGATCATCACCCATTACACGTGACTAGGTGATGCTCTGTGTGATGGTAGGCTGAGATATCCTCTGTACACTGTGCTGTCAGAAAACTAAGCTGGATATTTCTATGAGTTTACTTTAGAAAAAGTCATCATATGATCTTTTGGCTTTGTCCCTGAAATGAAAGAACATGCCTCTAATCTGTTTGATGGGTGATATTTGATATGGGTGTATGCCTGTGGCTTCTCTGTTCTAGATATGAGTGTCTCAGCCTATGGTTGTGAAACTAGAGGTTGATTATTTTTGAAAGTGTTTTGACAGATACTCAACTGACAAATTCCCTGTTAAAAAAAAAAAAAACAACAAACAAGCAAAAAGGTTTTGTTTGATACTCTGGTGATGGTGGCGGTTGGATTTGGGGTCATGCTTAAATTTCTATTCCTTTCAAAGGCAGGGAGGGAAAAGCACCCCTAGTATTACCAATGAGAAGGGTTAAGTTTTTAATAAAGGCCAGGGGAAACAGGCAGGTTGCATGGAGCGGTGTGTCCTGCTTCTCTGGTGCCTCATCTCTGTGTCTCCCTTCCGAAGAGAAGTGCTAATTTAGTGAGTCAGGCTTTTCCATGGGAATTTTTCTTCAACATGGTATCTTTATGGGCAAAGTAGTTTTAAATGAGGTCACAGATATACCTCTTTGTTTCATTAGGAATTGCCTAATCTGTGACCAGAAAGTATGTTGCTTTATCACTTAACCTGTTCCCATCATTGCCGCTAAGATCTGACAAGAATCAATGTGTAAGCTCACAGGAACTGGGGGCAAAAGGAGCAGCCTAAGTGCCAGGTTTAGAGAAGATATTTCAACCTGTTGAAATACAAGACCTGGGCTTAGGAGACCTGGGCTTCATTTCCAGGTGTGCCTTTCCTTTTCTCTCCTGTTGTGCCAGCTCATCTCTCTGCTCTTTTCATCTCCTTTCCTTATCTGTGTCCTCTGTTTAACTGGTCCAAGTCCAGACTAGTCTGTGCAGCATCTTACCTTGTGATATTGTTAATCAGTGATATTAATAACAGCCTGATATCCAGCAGACATAGACATCCAGTAATTGCCACAATTAACCCTAAAAATAAGTGTTTAGTTCGTTGAGCAGCAGGAGCAAAAAAGCTGACTTTCTTGTGGGTTGATGTCCTAAAGGTGAATTCTTGGGTGGTCTCTAATAGCTCTGGCAGGTCTCTTGTATTTGATCTTTCATTGAGCCTCCTTGCTCAGTAGGAATATTTTAATGCCACTTTCCTCCCAGATCTCGACTTCTGTGACATTGGCAGAAATGTAATTTTGGGAGACCTCTGACTGTCTGCCAAACCTTGGCTGAAATTACACACAGTCCTCAAAGTCTAACGAGCAGAGATGAGGGGAGGGTATGAGAGAGGGAAGCAAACTGATAGACAAGTGCAGGCAGCGTCATCTCAGAGGCTCTTCTCAGCAAACCAGCCTAAAAATCATACTGGTGACAAATGGAATTTTTACTCATTTAAACACAAACATGAAAATAAAATTCTTGGCTTTTAAAGGAACCAGATCAGATCTTCACATCGGATTCCTCTTTTTGCTCCATTAGTTCCCAGTATGTTGACACAAGCATCTTTTCTGTGCTTTTCTACTCAGTTCAGTTAATAGCTATAGCAGCATGATTTTTCCCTGACGTTACCCCAGTACTGCAGGAGAGCTTCCTTTATTTTCAGCTCCCGAAAATGGCAGACTTGGGTTCTACTCGCTTGCCTCATTGCCTTTCAGTAGTGACTGCATAATTAAATTATGTGAGGAGCTGGGAAATGATCCTGCTCTTTGCTAGGCAGCATGGAGCATGTCCTGCTGCTCATCCCATCAGATACCTCTCATGGCACAGTGGGCTTCCTCTGGGACCATTTGGTGCTGGAAAGCTCTATCTGATTACAAGAAATGTAGGTCTGACCTGAAGCTCAAGCATGAGTGGATTGCATGTCTGCTTGATGTCCTTGAGGAGTGATGAGTCCAAGCTGTAAACTTAGACCTCAGTTTTCTGAAATTCAGATTCTGATTTGTACCTGTCTTTTCACTGAAGGATCTTCTTCTCCTGTATAAAGACACCTTCCATCACTGTCTTCATTTCTCTCTGCTCTGTAATTTAGCATCTCATAGTGTAGTCATAAGTACAAACCTGAGGCACATCAGGGGACAGAAGCATTCATTCTTTTAATTTCTGCCTAAAGTAAAGGAATGCTTGAAGAAAAAATGAGTCTCTGAAAAAGCTTGGTTTTCTTTTTACATTGCCTTGGTGGAAACCAGCTAAGCACTGTTGCAGTCAGTGGTATTAGGAAGGTAAATTGGAGAAGTCTGATCCACAATCAGAAACTTGGCCATTGTCTTTATATGTGATGTGCTATATATGATAGCTGTAAAGAGGCTGAGTAGGTGGGTCAAAGTAGTGTGTTGTTACCAAATGCACCCTGCCTTTATCAAACAGTGCCACTGTGTCTTGCAGTGAGTTTGTCAGGGCCTAAACTACTTGTAGGTCACAGTCAATTCGTAAAAATACCAACATGCAATGAAGCCAATCTCGTTAATAATGAATCAGGTATTATAGCAGTGCTGGGGTTTAAAGTGCCTGTAACAGTGGATCGTAGCTTTCCCGCTCCTGGAAGTCTGAGTCAATTTATCTTTATATCAACAATAAACCAGAACAGGCAGAAATCAAAGCAAGCAATGTTTTTATTACCGCTTTTAAATAAAACATTGTGCCAATATTTTTTCCCTAACATTACATCTTTATTTTCTCAAATTTATTGACAATTGCTATTTATCTTCATTTCTCCTTTCTTTTGCAAAACTGTCTCATCCTTTGATTTACTTTCTCCAGAGAATATGATACCTAATTCTTTTTATTTGTCCCTGATAAATCCCTGATTAATTGTATTTTATAAGCTATCCATGCAACATTGTGTCTTTCATTTCTAAATGGGCTTTCTTTTCTACAGCAAACACTTTTCTCTCAAGAGCCAAAACCAAACCCAGGTTCAGCATTTCCTTAAACAATAGCAAGGCACTTCAAGTGCGATTCTTGCCACTGCCTACTCTTTCTACTGCTCTGTGAGCAGGAGAGAATCAGACCCTATTTGTGGCACATCCTTTAACTGGTTCTGCTATAGATGTGGCTGCCAATTTATCTTGCCAATTAGGAGGACTCAGCAACTTTCTTTATCTGTTATAGCTTCAAAACTGCCATAAATTGTTGATTTGTAAGCATTTTGATTCCGAGCTTGATTCTGGGCTGTGTTTTTGCTGTTTAAACTGTGTTCTTTGTTTGATTTTGAACTGACTTTTCTTGCTGATAGAAAATTAAATCATACATATAATAAGAGGTTGGTGGAAGAATGCACTGCAGCCTGGCATTGACAGGCAAGGCACAGCTGTAGTGCATGCTGACATGAGATATGAAGATAAAGACAAGGGAGGAAGGCAATGGAAAAGCAGAAATGTAAGTTCTATCTCAAATCAAATTTCCAAGCCAAACTTCCTGAGAGGTGTCAAAGATGTGCCTGAAAAAGATCCACACAAACACAGTTCAAGAAAAATAATGTATCTACAGATGTAAAATAGGCATTCTGACAGAAATTAGTTTATTTTGAAGCCAGCCATCAGTGTTGCTGTGTAATGATGCAAAAGGAAAGTATGCCAGCTTTAAAGAGCCTACAGTATCACACTGAAAGAAGAACAGAGGAATCAAGGCTCTCTGTCTCCTGTCAAAACCAATATCCAAGTTAACTGATTTTCAGGTGTGGGCCCTTAAAATGATCTGATGGAAGTATCTGAGATCTCATGTCCTTGATGGCAGCTTATCTCTTCTGCCCTCTATTCTCAAGGAGAAATGGCTGGTGATAAGGTCGAGAAGCAGCAGGTAGAGAAACAGCACTGATCCAGCAAAACTAGGGACTTTTTCAGATCATTTGATTCTGTTGTGGCCAGCAGAGAGACTGGACAGTGACTTCTGCAGGATGGGAGAACAGCGGACATAGCCAGCAGGTCTGTAGGTGTTATGTTGTCTCTTTATTGTTGCATTGTCAGAGGTGGACTTGATGAACCAAAACTGACATCCTGCGTTGAAGCACGGTGGGATTGTGAGTTCCAGCAGTTACTGCATCAGCGTTTAATACTGTTGTCCTCTGCAGTGTAAAATGGGTTGAACAGCCATGAGCTTTTCAGTCGTTCCAAAAACGAGTGCTGTGTGCGACTTTGTTCCTGGGAAAGCTGTCTGTGTGATTACGTTAGTTTAATAGCAGGTTGTTTAGGTAAATGAGCAGGGAGGCATATGAACGTCTGCAAATAATGTGGGGCATGATTACAAAATGATGCTGCAGGAGATGAGCTTGTCTGCCCCTTGTCGAGAGCTCACAGAACACCCTTGAGAGGGGAGAGGAGGGTCTTGCTTAGGCTTGGACACAATCTGTCCGAGACAGAGCAGAGTCCCAAGAGTGCCTGACTGAAACCTGGGCTGAAAGGATGTACTTTGGCAGTCTTGGCGATGTGGGATGCCATGCAGTCTTGACTTAGTTTAGACTTTAATATCAGCATAATAGAGTCTAGAGTAGTACAGGGCTGTATAGGACCTGAAATTAGATAGATGTAGTGGTATTAGATTCCTTGTATTTAAAGTTGGTTTCTTCTGTATGGAACCTAACCCTGTGGGGTTTACTGCTGTAGTTGAGCTAGTCTGAGAGCTGTCCAGTCAGCGATTTTGCATCCAGAATTGCAACAGAAACCAAAGGTTTCTGTTGTATTGGTTGGAGATGTGTAGTCAGCTCTGGTGGTCATTGCATCCAACAGCATCTTTCCAGCTGTGGGCTGTATCCTTCAGCCCTTGGGTCAGAATTCCCTTCCTGCAGTGGTTCACTGCTTCACTTCCCTACCTTTGATCCGTACAACCAAACACCTTGTTTTTCAAAAGCTCCTTTCCTCATTTATGAAAACCCTGTAGCTTGACTTGAAGCAGCTTGTTCCTGAATCAAATTAAACAGCCCCAGAGCTTCAGTTCTTGCACCTTGAAGCTTTTCAAAAAGCTCCTTTTGCTGTCACTAGAATGGCTCTGTTATTGTTTTAATGATCACTCTGTTTCCCTGGAAAAATTAAAGATAAATCTAATATATTGATACAGGTGATCCATTTCATGTAAGCCAGTGGCACTGTGACAGTACCAGCAAATTCATTGCTGCAGGAGGCCATTGAATCCAATACTGGCTGGGCATTTAAAGGACACTGGGTAGTTTTAAGCCCTGTTTCCACCTATCTGAATTAAGGTAATGACCATAAACTAATAGTATGCTTTGGGGCTTTAGTTACCTGCCTGTGGGGTTCAGAAGAGAACTTTGCTTCCGGGGTCTGTGCAGAGTTTAATTGGCCAAGGGCTTTATGATCTGCATTTCATTTCCTCTGAAGCCTCAGGTATTGGCTTCTGCCAGAGGCCAGATACCAAACTTGATGACACTTGGATTTTGTCTCCTTTTAATATCAGCAGGCTGCTACACCAACATTTCAGCTTCCCCTCTCCCAGCTCCAAATTTATGCCATCACCAGAGGAGTTTTCTGGCTTTCCTCCAATGCCCTGAAGAGAAAAATCCATTTGATGTGTTTCACCAGCACAAACCGCAATTCATCTGGGATTTTGAAACTTCTAGAAGAATCTTGACATCTGTTATGTATTTAAAGAAAACAAAACTGATCTTTCTCCGTGAGTGATATTTTTGATCATTAAAATGAAAAATAAAATCAGAATCACATGTATCATTTACAATTAGGCTTTTCTTCTGTCACTCAAAATTCTAAGTTTAAAAATACATCACATAGATGTCCCTTGCTTATTCCAAAAGACCGGGGCTCTTTGACTTTCGTTTATATCAAGCCTATGACAAAACTGTGGCATCTCGCTTGCAATCTATGGGCTTGGGCTCAGTGTCCTGCCTCACAAAGGATCTTTTATCTTCCTCTCCAGTAGTCTTTGTAACTCCTATTTCTTGGCCATTCCAGTCATCAATCTGTTCATCTCCTCTTGAATTATCTGTTGTAATTAGAATATATTTCCTCATCTCAAGGGGAAACCAGTTCCAAATGAGTATTCTATAAAAGCAATTACTTTTGTTATTAGATACCTGTACATAAAAATGCAGTATTTCTTCCAATTAAAAAGCAATAATGAATTTTGTGTCTGGGGAGGGAGTAGCTTGTGCAATGTTTCTGTTTCTGCTAAGCCAATGAGCAAGAACAGGGCCCTGTAAGAGGGCTGGTGCAGCCGGCAGTGGTCTGTGCACTGCACATTTGAACAGCAGGTCACGGAGAGAAGGTGGCTGTGCAAGGACATACGTTCCTTTTTTCCCCCAGCAGACCTGTTGTATGCGTCGATGGACTTGATCCTTCTTCACAATGTGCCAAAGATGAGCTAACAGTTTTTCCTACTACGCTTGTCTCCTACATCGGGTCCTGCATTACACTTTTTTCTTTGTATTTCCTTAGGTAGTCCTTTCCTCTTCCTCAAAGTTTTAAGTCATACATTAGGAATCTTGCATTTGCCATGGAGCAGCTTTAGCAGAGATCTCCATGGTGTTCTTCCCTCTATAGATATAGAAGGAGTTGAGCTGAACCTTCTCAGTGAGAAATTTACTTTATATATATCAGAACTGCCATCTTTCATCATCTCAAAATAATCTAAATGAGTAAAGAGCTATTATCACAAGCTTTTCTACAAAAGGAATAATATCAGAAACATACTGATCACATTATTTTGGAGAAGACTGTAAATCCTGGCCATAGGTTACCTTTCCTTATCTATCCTCTTCATTCCCAAAAAATGTATGAGGAGCACACTGGGATAAAATCTGTTCAGTGGAGTAGAAAAGATGATCCTACAGTGGGCTATGAAGTAACTTGTTTTCTTGCTGTTATGACAAGGATTAAATCCACAGGCCACTGTCGCACTGCAACCTCTGTCTGTCCCGCTGAACCATGTTGTCTTGTTGTCTTCCCTGATTATGTTTCTGCATCAGTTTCTTGTCTTCAACATCAATACTGAGCTCTTTGGTCTAGCAACTGTCCTTCTGGGCTTGTGTAGCATCTGCTACAATGGTGTCCTGAATCTAGACTACATGCTATGAAAAAACTAAGGAAAAAACAGTTCTGGCCAAATCCTTCCCTGGTAGGGCTTAATAGAAAGGGTTTAAGGATTAATACATCAATATGTTAGGGGCAGAGTGTGTAGGAAGAAAAAAGGGTCAGCTTCCAGCCCAGATGCTGGTAACAGCCCAGATCATTTTCATGACTCTTTCCATCTAACTCACTTCAAGCAGTTAACTGATATTCATAGGCTGTGCCTCAGGGTGCCCTGTGCAAGCAAGAAATGTCCATATTTTAAAGAGGAAGAAGCAACGTAGGGCAAACCACATAAGGGGTTGGCTGTTAGTCCTCTTTCCAGGTAATTTATACTGATTGCCTGAGTAGCTTCTGTGGGCAGCAAAGGGACAGCCCTCCTACAGGCAGAGCCACCAAATCACTGCATTCCTTCACCGTCATTCCACAGTCTTCTCACAGATAGCTGTCTTAGGGGATTGTCAGTCCTCTGTGGACAGAGGTTGAGAAATACTATCACAGGCTTCTACTTGAGTAGGTAGAATGGTGTGGAGAGGAGGTCAAGGTACAAAGCACTGCACCTCCCTAGTTTCTAGAGCCAAAAGTTTGAACAGTAAGTGCTTCAGCTTTACAAGTTATTTTACTTTTTAACTTTTTCAAGCCATCTCCCTGGTATATCTTCAGAGATACTTCAGGCTGATGCTGGATTCTAGGGGACATAAATCTTCAAGCAAGGATGCAGCAAACTTGATTACAGCTATAAAAAATAGGACTGCATTTTGGATTTTAGATAAATGGAAGTGCTGGCGTCATTTAGATTGGGTGGGATTTTGTTTGTTGCTTTCCTCTTTGCAGAGAGTTGGAGGCTGTGTCTCTGTAGAGTGTGATTTGGTCAATGTTTCTGTATTTATAACTAAATCTCATCCACGTACAGCATTCCTTCTAGCTCAGGAGCAAGTGCCTTTGATAAGGACAAAATTGAGAGCAGTTCTCTGGGAAGCAAAACTTATACATTATGTAGACTTACTGCAGGGTTGTGGTGGGAGAGACTGATTTGGGATATGGAGAGCTGGGATATGCAGAAATTAAGGGCCTAAATGTTTAGCATTTCGATTGAATCATGAGCCAGACAATGACTCCTTGTGCTGCATACTACTGTTTGCAGAGTTGGCTGAAATAGTGTCAAAGAGTGAAATAGTTTCCAATAAGTTTATTTTTCTGGATATTGCTGATTCTGGCACATACAACTATGCAATTCTTTTACTTTTCCAGGTTCAGTTTTGGTGCACTGAGCTGCTAAAGCATTCAGCAAATCTGTGCCTATAGGACCAAACATTTGTCTTATAGTATCCAAGGCAATAATCTCAGAGAGTCACTCCAGCTATGGTCATGTCTTCATTAACCATAGCTTCGGCAGTATTTATGGGAGTCAAGGAAAGGCAGATACCTGGTTTGGCAAATCTTTGCATGGGATCCTTTGGCAAAAATGAAGGCTACAGAATGGGGGGGGGGGGGGAAGGAAGTACAAGCTATGAAACTTGCTCAGCATTTTGGCAGATTCAGGGTAGGATCATAGGATGGAGAAGAGAGAAGTACCATTCTACATGTGATGCTATGTGATACTACATGGGCTTCTGCTGGTGTCACAGGGAATCACTGGACAAAAGATGTTTCAGCTTTTGTCAGGTGCCTGTGTTAGAAACTGAGGGGGGCTACTTTATCATTCACGAATCAACTACAACAGGACAAGAACTGAGGCAGTCAGTGGTTTTGATTTCTGGGTCCACCACCATATGTTGTGGAGTCCTGGGGAGTTCTGTAACCATTCAGCAGATCATTTCTGCCCACAAGTGTGTGAAATGGTTCCTTCCAACTTTAAGGTTGGGAGCCAAGCTCAGTGGTATTCAGGAGGCATTGCAGTATTTCAGTGACTGTTGCAGTATTGTCCTGGGGCATCTCAGCACCTAACGTGTCCAAGGTAGAAGGATTTTGTTTATTGCTAAGAAGGCCATCTTTTTCAGATACTGAACCTCAAGCCCCAAATCTGCTTCTTTGGGGATGTAATAAGTAACCTGGGTGGTTTTTATCCAGAGATGTGAAAGCATTTTGTAAAAGTAGTTACTGCTGCCATTTTTTAGCCTCTGTATGTCCCTTCTTTGTGAAACCATCTGCCTGGTGGGGCGCAGCAAAGGTCATGGCATCTTTTCTCTCTGCTGTAGTTACAGTGCCCCACAGGGGCTTGCTGAGCCTGCCCCAGGTGCCTCCTCTAACACACAGACTGGGCACTGTACTGCACTGAGCAGCCCATCAGAGTGTCCTTGGGTGCGTACGAGAAGCAAGGCACCCTTTATTGTGACTGAGCCTTTCTCTGAAGTAAACATGTTATCTTGGAAAATTTGTTCCTCTTAGTTATTTTTAGGGCTCACTAAAAGGGAGCTATAAGCAGTAAGGCAACTGGTGAGCTGAGACCTTTTGCTAGTGTTGAACAGCTCGCTCATACTGCTCTTTCCTCCTCCTCCTCCAACCAGCTGCTTTTCTTGTGCATCCGCTTCACTCTAACATGTACTGTTAGCTCCTGAAGGATGGAGACCAGTTTTTCACTCCATGCCTTCAGAGATACCAGTCAGTGAGGCTGTGCCTTCACTTGAAGCTTCCAGTCGCAAAAGAACAAGTTACAGAATTAGCACAATGTAGTGATTCCAAGTAACCAAGCTAGACTTCAGAGACAGTGATTTAAGCACTGTCCATTGTTCTGTGTTGTCAAAAATAGTGTGGAGATTGAATGTTCATTAAACACATGCACATGGGGAAAAAGCCCAAATACAACCATTTTCTAAGTCCCTGTCTGTGGCAGAGGGTGGGAAATAGATGATCTTTAAGGTCCCTTCCAATCCAAACCGTTCTTGGCTTTATATAGAAGCAGCTTAAAGAAAAAATCATAAGCTGAGTCTTGTTTTAGATTTGTTACATCCCCTAGAGTCTGTGGACCTTTTTATTTTCTTTCAGAAGATGTAACTGGAAATGCTAAAAGACACCTGTATCAGTCTATGTAGAGTTGCTATTGTCCCTGATTTTTTTTTGCCTTGGTCAAGCTAGGGTCTGAAGATTTTTATTGCCTTACAAGGTATGCAGGGATGTTTTCAACCGAGAAATCAGAACTGGAAAAGGAAGGAAATGACTGTTTTGCTGGTGATTTTTATGTCTCTTGTTTAAAAGAAGTATCTCAGGAGTCACAAGTAAAACTGCTAGGTGACTGTGCCAGGGTTTTCTAGAAGATAATGTTTTATTTCCTCCTTTTAAGGTGCTAAGAATCAGAACACTTCTGTGTTGTTATTCAGGAGTGCAAATGGTGTAAGTGTATATAAAGCTCGGAAGTTTGGCTTTGGAGCCCTTCTCAACCTAAGCCTGAGACAGGTCAGCAGGGCCATTGCAGAGGTTTTGCAGCAGTTCTGTCAGTGCTGACGGGACCTGGTGGCCTCGGGGATGGAGCTGGCGCTGTGATTGTGCCCAGCAGCCGTTCTGATGAACAAGGGATGAGGTGTGGGAGCAGAGCTGCAGCTGCTGAAGGGGAGGTGATCTTGCCAGACATGGCAGGAAGGTCAGAAAAAGGCTAAGAACAGACCTGTGTTTATTGTGAACGTGGCTGTATAATTATTTTCAATTGCTTATTTTTATTTGGAGTTGTCAAAAGGTTAATTGCATCTGAGAACCTCAGCTGAACCTGATTTACATCTGCCTGTAATTGTGCTGCAAATGAAAAGGAAAAAGGACAGTAAAACAATCACAGATGTAGTTTGATCTTGCTTTTGCCGTAGTTTCTCACATTAATCTCTTCAGTAATTTTCCCATTGTGACAGGGTTTATGGTGAAAAATGGAAGGTCTTTTTTCTTCCTGGAAAATTATGCATCCTGCTGAGTAATTAATCTGGTTAAGAAAGTAAGGCCAGTTCATTCTGCTCTCCATTCTCCCAGCAATTTCTGTCTTCCACAGAAATCTCTGCAGTGAGAGCAATAAATTTGAAGTGAATGACAGACAATAATTATTTGTGACCCCATTGTCATCTGCAGTGTTGAACTGGATATGACCAATCCCTGCTTATGGGCTGTAGATCTTTTCAGTCTAAAAATTGTTAGAAAAGACAGCTGTAAAAATAGCAGCTCACTGGGCATTGCCACTGTTCCCTCTCTCCCCTCTCTGCCCATCACCATTTCAGAGCTGGCAGCATGATTTCAGTCCTTCACTTTGACATGAGCCACAGGGTTGCACTATCAGCAATGCCACTGTACCCTGCCTACAATGGCTTCACATGGAAAGATGGTGAAATGGGTGCTAGGTAGAGCCATAGCAGAGATAAGAGGAGGGTCTGGAAGCCTGCAGTAAGGTTTAAAGGAGGAAGAAAACAGAAAAATGCTCTCATCTGATCTGCCTTCGTTAAACCCCTGGTATATGATGGATGTTGAACTAGAAGCTCTTCTCCATTTGTCTTTTGTAGGTTTTATACTGCTCCCCATCACTCTAGGACCTAAACACACCCAGCATATAAAATCAGTAGCAATTGTCTCTCTGCCAAGCAGCAGTATTTCCAGAAATACATCCCTTTCCCTGTTGTTCCGGTAGGTGAGACCCATGGGAATGAGCTGTCCCTGAAGGCTGCCTGGTTTTTGCTGAGCAGAAAACACCCAAGCCCTAAAGCACAAGTGTCTTGCTCTTTGTTAATTCTGTCTTTGACAATCATTCTATGCATCCTGTGAGAGAACTGCTGTTGAGTGTTCTGCTCCTCCTAGGTGGTGTTCCTATGTCCAGCATACTGGAAGGCCCCTGATGAGATGATTCAGGCCCCCAGGTTGTTGGGCATCTCTCAGATGAGGGCCCGGAGGGTGTGCTAGAAGGTGCATCTTGTTCACCAGCACCTTCTGCTTCAGCCAGACTTGAGGGACACTGTGGCCCATTGCCTGCCTTCTGATCCTATCTCTGAAGACCAACCTTTTCATGAGAAGTTGCTGCAGAACTGTCCCCTCTTTTCTCTTTGCTTCACAAAAGGCTAACCAGTGCAGATTACTGTGGATTTGGGAGTTAGCAAGTCATAACTTTGACTTGGGTAGTCATAGAGCAAAGTCCTTTGATGAAGAAACATTTGCTGACGCACCAGATAATCCTTTGAGATGACAAATGCTATGGAAATGTTATCTAAGAGAGGATAACATAGTTATGAGACATAGTTATATTGTGTCTAGCTAACCAAGCATGCATTGAAGAACATTGCTTGTAATTGCTTCATTTAGCACTCATACACATATAAAATATATTACATTTATCACTCCTAAAAAATCCTAGAGACACTTTAGTGCTTTTCTTGAGGAATGGAGCAATGTGATACAATTTATTTAATTGCTCTTATATATTGGTCAGTATTACTGCATTGCTGTCACTGTCAGTCTGACTAGGCTAAAATTTGGGGAACGAATGTGGAAGAAGCTTCACAGCAATATGTTCTGAGAGGTAGTCATATATATGATAACTCTTTCCTAAAACAAGGTCAGATTAGCAGCATGAAGAGCGAGAATATCTATTAGAAAAAATGTATATGAAATAATTATTGTTATGCATGGTTTAGAAGGCTACTTACCTAATTCTGTAAGAATTATAGAGAGAATTATTCTCTGTAAGAAAAATATTGTATTCTCCATAAGAAAAATAGCAAAGTGCTTGATGCTTCCCGTGGCTTGAAAGTTTCATTCCCCTGTGACTTGTGTCATAAATACGCAAGTGTTTTGTTCCATCAATGGCAAGAGCATATAATATCAAGAATAAAGTTTTCAACTCTTGGAATTAAATTGTTGCTTAAAGTCAAATGAGCACAGCACATCTTGGAGACCCTTTCATCAAAGCAGGTCAGTTAACTTTAATGAAGTTGTCTTCGATTTGCTTTGATGTAACATCAGAACCCAGCCCAGATGATTCCAAACGATCAGCAAATGAATTTCCACATTGCAGTCTTTCAAGGACATAGGCTTTATGAAGTGTCTAGTTTTCTGGGTTCTGAAGTGCCTAATTTGACTCCCTTTTAGCAAGGCCTGTTTGTGCTTTTTCTTTTGAAGGAACTGCTGACTCCCCTGTGAAACTGAGCCCCCCTTTAGGAAGCTGTATATCAGGCGAGTAAGGCAGAAGCATGCAGCATCCCTGCTTGCTATTAGTGTTTTTTAAGTCCAAGACTGTATCATGCAGGGGTATTAGGCTGCCATGGTTTTCTTTTTGGGTGGGGAGAGATTTGCATTCTCAGACATGTAATTTCTTTAATTGCTTGAGCAAGGAGTAATTGTGAGGCAGGGGATGGCAATACTGTTAGGCCCTTCTGTTCTAATTTTTCTAAATGAAGTAATATTAACTACTAAAGCTCATCAAAGTGCCAAAGAGCCTCTTATCCTCAGTTGGAAAAAAAGGGACAAATGTTGCCATTTCCTTCCAAATGAAGCTTCCTAATATATTCTCAGAAATATGTAGTGTGTATCGAAATTCTTCACTCAGTGAGCTTGAGACAAGACATGAGCACTTTCCTACTTGTCTTCTGGGATAGTTCCATACCTTACTGAAAGAAAACGTGTTTGGGAGAGGAAGAAAACGGCTGGCCTGGCAAAAAGAGTAGTCATAAATCACCTGGAGGGTTCTGTTTTGTGTTATGGAATCTTGGAGGATAAGTCATCAAAGTCTGAAGATCCTAGGTTGGCAGTGTGACTGCCTGAAGAATAGAGCTGTCTACTGACATCATGTTCCCTTGCCTTGAGCATACCTTTCCTTCTTCCTAGTGTTTTGTTTCACTTACAGCTTTGAAGTTATTCATTATTGATCAAGCATCAGCATCAATCCCAGTAGCTCAGTGCTTTGGTCTTTGCTCTTTGCTTCCTGGTAATACAATAGCCTAGAAAAGAGATACTGTTCCGAAACTTTGTCTCCCTCCTTTCCCTTCATGGGTATGTTGCCTGGGGGCACATGCCTCTGTTCAGAGGCCTTCATGCCTCTGTTAAATCTCCCTTGCTAGTGAGACCTGGCGTTCACCTCCCACAGACACCTATAATGAGGCCATGGCTGCATGAGCCTCTTGTTTTCCCTTCTTTGCAACAGCTTGCTAGGCTTGAACGCTTGGAGCTGTCTGAATTTTTCAACAGCTTGGCCAAGCCAAGAATGTTTTTCTTTAGGGTGTTGTTTTTTGTTTCTTCTGCCCTCCCCCCTCCTGCTAAGACTCATGATTCACTCCGAGACAATTGAGCATTTCAGTGCATGATGATGAGGGACATGAAGAAGACATCAAAGGCACAAGCACGAACCAGGGTCTGCCCTGACTTGGAATCACTGATTGGAGTATAAGGTATGTATTTTTTAGGCAATGTCTGAAATTCAGTATCAAAATTCCTAGGTACTGCAGGTACTCCTTTTTACATTCAGACCATTTGTAGTGTTGCCCTTAACCTTAGCAAAGGGTTTTCTTGTAAGCACTACAGTGGAAAATTCTAATTTTACTCTTTCGGACCACTAATGAACAGCTTTCTCTCTGTTCTGTGCTGTGGTTAGGAAGAGATGATGATGAAGCTGTGACAAGTGAGGGGACAATGTTAGCCATGAAGTGCAAGACACATTCTTTCATGAGCGACTAAACTGTCTTTACTGTGACTTGGAGAAGCCAGTCCCACCTTTGTACTGCCTTACGTGTTTGCTGCAAGCAAGTGTTGACAGTTTCTTGTCTGTCTCTCTAATTGTTTAGTTGAAATAATGACACCTTCCTCTTGAAAAAAAAATCCTAATTAGCAAAACGTTGAGTAGGTCAAACTCTAATTGTTTTGCGCTGCACTGGAAATGATTTGGAGGATATTTGCACATGGCTGTATGGTATTCCCAAGACTGTTATAAATTGCTTTTTTGCTTATAATGACTTGTTGATAGTAAGCCTTTTGGAAAGAAAAGCTTTGACATTAAACACAGGATATTTGAGGAGCTTATTTATGAGAATTCAGCACCAAGTTAAATGCCTGTTACTGTGGAAGAGGCTCTTGGCAATATGGGTATTTTTAATGTCAGTTTAGTTTTGTTTTACATGTATTTCTGAGTTGACCATAATATACCAGTGATGAAACCTATGAATGCATCACTGACTGGCTAATGTCTTCGCACTAACCAAGTGGGGCTAATCGATTTAGCTCAGCTGTGTCCAGACTTTCTGATCCTGTAATCTGTATCGAGCTGAGTATCTTGTATAATACACAGATTTCTTCTGTCAGAGATCTGAAGGACAGAGGAAATCTAGAGTAATTCCCAGATGAGAGATGGTGTCGGCTCCCTAATAGTTTTAGCACATCTTTGTGGGAGCAGCTGAGTGCAAATGACCCATCTATTGACTCACACATGGAAATCAGATTTCCCCTATATTTCCAGCCCAGCAGCAGCTGGTGACCTGCTGCATAGCTGTATTCCCAGCATGGGAACCAAACCTGAACTTTTCAGGAGCTGCAGGTGGTTCTAGAGCGAGAAAGCCCATGCCTCAGCTCCAAAACATACTCCAGAACTGACATTTAATATGGACTTAAACTGGCAGCTCTACCTGTGGGAGAAATTCAACAAATGAATGGAGCTATAATGGTCTATACTGGGAAAAGGCCTGGCCTCTGGTTCTTATGAAACAAATTTATCTTAATTATCTTACAGATGGTTAGACATTTTGGAATGTTTGAAATCAAGATTCCTGTTTCCAGGGATTTGTACAGGAAAAAGGGGAAGTCATAAAAGCTGCTAATTGATTCTTTATAGTTTGTTCGTTACTAATTATGCACTGATGCTACAAGATGTGTTGATATAGACTCTGGTTTGAAAAAGTGAGGATAATTTCCACACAGCCATGAAGGTTTCAGAGCTGAGTTTCAAGAGAGCTCAGATTTCATTTATCTAACAACATTCTGTGTCACAGAAGAGTAGATCCATTTTCTTTATATTAATAATTTGGGGTTTGTTTGTCTTCTTCATTTAGGTCTGGCGAAACCCATGGGATTAGTTGAAGGTCCAGGAGGCTTGGGCCAGGGAGGAATGGCTGCTACCCTGAGAGATGATAGCCATGAATCAGAAACTAAGTATGAAGAATATGGTTACAACGCCCAACTCAGTGACAGGATATCACTGGACAGGTCCATCCCTGACTACAGACCAAAAAAGTAAGTTGAATTCCTCATTATTATTAACAGTAAGTGATTGGTTGTTGTTCTGTTGACCCATGGTGGCATTCTTTTCTTCACATCCCTTCCTGGTTAGAGAATGACAGCAGTTAGTCATATGTAAACTCCTGAGTTTAGTGAAAATTAAACAGACCAACTGTCATCTCAAGCATGAAGCGTGCTCATTCTGTGAGTAATACATTAATATGCATATGCAGAGGCTCAGATGAAAAACTGCATCAAGGTATTGGTGCTTGTTGGTTTGGTTCACTTAGAAAAAGCCTGGTAGTGTCAGCTTGAGCCCACCATCAGAGGTCTTAGTCTGTGCTTCTTGTAACATGTGCCAAGAAACACTTTCTAGATCCTGGTCACTTAAAAAGCCCCAACACATCAAATCAACAGCCTTTTCTTTAATTGCATTTGATGTTCTTAGAATTGTTTACTCAGGGTTTACAATGTGCTGAAGCAAGGACTCAGTGTAATCAATCGGGGTTCTATGATTGCAATCGGATTTTTTTTTGTCTTTGGAATGCATATGTATTTCTATTCCAGCGTTATATTCTTCCCGTTCCTGTGCTGTGTTCGACACTGCAATTATATGTTTATTATTTGTGCTGATTTATTGTATTTTGTATTGAATGTCTTTCAAATCTTTCATATTTATAGAGTTATGTATCTTCCAGATGAGACATCCACACTGTCATCCTATGAATGACAATCAGTAATGTCTTAATGCAGAGGAGATCAGCAGCAATGCCTAGTTGCTCTCAGGAGGCAGAATTGAAAAGAATACTTAATTAATTTCTAATAATAATCTTCTGTTTTAGAAGACCCACTGGGGCTCCTAGGCAGAACTGAAAGTTAAATAAAAAAGTATCTTATTAAGTGGCAAGAAAAGTTTAGCCAAGCAAAACAGTGTAGACTGCAATTGAATTAGGATTTTAGGCAGTTAGAGCTGCCAGAAAGGAAAAGAAACGCAGCAAAACAAAACTTCAGCTTAACTACGAATTTCATTAACTGTGTTACGTATTCATGTCATCGTAGAAGTATTGACTCAGCATTTGTTTTCTTAGACACTTGCTATACAAAAGAAAACCTAGATAAAAGTAGTGGCAAAGAAAGAAAATCTGCTTTGATACCACATCGTGGCTTGTCCAGTGGTCTCATCTCTCCGTCTCTCTTGATGGATCATAAAAATCCATCATGGGATTATTCTGGGGAAAACAGTCTGTGTTATGCAAATACTTGAGTTGTGCATCAGATCTGGTCCAAAGACCCTTAAAAATCAGTGTATGAGAGCCAGTGAGGTTTGACCTAGCTTGTTACTAGCTGCTGCGGTCAAGTAGGCGATAAATGAGAACGCTCCACTAGGAAGTACAAAAGCAAAGGTTGCAGAGCTTGGAAGCTTGTGAAGCTCAGTGGCTGTCAGAAGCATGACAGCATTTGCAATGCAGTGATGTTTCACTTCAGATTATGCTCTTTCACAGCGTTACTTGGAAGCTTTGATGAGTCATTCGGATAAGCTTTTTGGCGTGCTCATTTTGGGAATCTCATACGGCCGTGCTGCATGATTAACTGTCTGAGTTACCGGGAGAACTGCCTTCCTTGTGGCGTTTTGACATTTTTGAAGTAGTTCTAGTTAGGTCTAGATGCTGAAATTGAAACACTTGTCTCTAGATACTTACCCTTTGGACTGAATTTGCCATGAAAAATGAGTGTAAGTTTGGAGAAGATGGAAGCTCTTAATACATAGTTTTATCCACTTATTTTGTCCAGCTTTGTATGCTGACTTGCACAATGGCCTCCTCTCTCTGTCTCTTGATAATAGCTATCATTGCTGAGCCCTTCTCCATCTGCTTGTGATTTATATTCATGTTATTCCCAAAACTTTCATTTTAAAAAAGGGAGGACTTTTCATTTTTAAATTGAGAAGTTAGAATTAATGTCTAAGTCCATGGCCAGTGTAGTAATAAAAACATTTACCTGGATTCTCATTTATAGAATCGTAAAATGGTTTGGGTTGGAGATGACCTTAGGCTCATCCAGTTCCAACCCCCCTGCCATGGGCAGGGATACCTCACACTGAAGCATGTCACACAAAGCTCTGTCCAACCTGGCCCTGAACGCCGCCAGGGATGGAGCATTCCCAACTTCCCTGGGCAACCCATTCCAGTGCCTCACCACCCTCATAGCGAAGAACTTCTTTCTTATATTCAACCTGAATTTCCCCTGTTTAAGTCTGAACCCGTTGCCCCTTGTCCTATCACTACAGTCCCTAATGAAGAGTCCCTCCCCAGCATTCTTATAAGCTCCCTTCAGATACGGGAAGGCTGCTATGAGGTCTCCACGCAGCCTTCTCTTCTCCAGGCTGAACAGTCCCAGCTTTCTCAGCCTGTCTTCATACAGGAGGTGCTAGAAAATACGGCCTCCTCTGGACTTGCCGCAACAGCTCCATGTCCTTTTACGAATACAGTGTATTTGTAAAATACATTGTAAATTCAAACATGAATTTACATTTACATTAAAATACATTTGTAAATTCAAACATGAATTTCTTATGCATATGTGAGACTTGTAATAGTCCAGGCTTGGTCTTCTTCTAAAAGACATTTGATAAGAAATATTATATTTTAGTTCATTTTATCTTAGAACTTCCATCTTATTGTTGTTCAGTATCTTATTCTGGTAGAGTAAGCCTTTTGTTCCATCTAGTAGCATAGCTTCAGTAAACAATCAGCAGTTTAATTGCTTTTCAGGAGATATTTTCATCCCCATGCAGCGAATCAAAAGAATATGCTACATTAAAGAGATGTCAGACAGTGCGACCATGAAGGCTCCTAAATTGAAGTCACCTCCATGTCCTTCCACTGCAGTAAAGACTGCAAACCTGGGTGGGTAGTCCTCCTCTCAAGATGCTTTTCCTAAACAGTCGCATTGTGTTCTGCCTTCCTACCTCCTGCTGACAGTGCAGATATTCCTTTTCATTCAGAAGCCTTTTCTTTAACGTTGGAATCACTAAGTACAGGAGACAACAGCAGATATTTTGCATGTTATGTTTGTGTGCCCAATTGAAGCAGAGTCAGTAACTAGCTTGCTTGTGATTACAGTTCTCACTATAATTAAAGAATTATAGTTTGATCTTAACATGGTGTAATAAATGTCTCAGCTTTTTCTTCTCAGTATCAGAGGCATAAAAATATATTTCAGAGATGCATAAATAATCTCAATATCTGAAGTTTTTCAAGGACCATACCGTTATGGAAAATAAGTTGCAGAGAGCTCAGGATGTTTAATGTCGTGACCTGTTTTCCCAGCAGTAGAGTATTTGCAGGACTTTCTAGCCCTCACTAACATGCCCTGATGCCCTGTTTCCTCTGTGCAATGGAAGAAAGAGACCCTTCTCATGTAAGGAACAGGTTATTTTATATGTGGAAGCATTTGGCTAAGCTAGAGCTTATTTTGTGATTCTCTAGGAAAAGTGTTATTTAATGGTGAAATATTCTAGGTTTAATTTCCATTTATGTTCTTCCATATTGAAAATGAGTGTGCTGTGATCACATAAACCTGAGTACATAGCATTGGTGACCAGTCACCCTTATGTATATGTTTAGGAAAGCATAAGCCCATCTATCTGTATCAGTTATCCCTACCAATATGTGTAGATGCAGAAGAGCCTTGAATCCTTACCCATGGGAATGCTGTGAAATCTGCTGGGCTGTGTCCAGGCCTCTGCTACCAATATGTCAAAGGGCCAATGTTTGACTGAACAATCAAATATAGCTGTGGAGCAGAACAGCTGAGATTTTGATGAAGACCCCATACTTTCAAAAAGAAGTGCCCATAGTCAGCCACCTATTTGTTAGGGGTACTGAGAATAGGGAAAGAGAACAGGTTTAACTGGGACAGGCTTCATTGTTACAGTAGGCTTCGGGAATGGCAGCAGCTTTTTTGGGGGAGTAACAATCTTCACTGCAGCCAGCTGTAGCAGAAAGTGTCTTCTTTGTGCTCCAGTAACAAAGGATCAGACTCCATCCTTGCCAGTGATGCATGGAGCCAGAGGTGATGCAGCCCTGTATGACAGTACATTTTGACTTTACCAAAGATAAAGAAAGAAGGAAAAAGTCAAAACCTTTGTGAATTTCATTCAGCGGTGGGGGGAAAGCCCCCAGACTCACAAAAGCTGTTTGTTTTATAGTGCAGCATCCTGGAAAGTTGGGAAGTGTCAGCTTACCAGATGCTTTCAAACATGAGCATTATCTCACAGGATATCATCAATTCCCCTGTTTGTTCTGGTGCACAGGCTGGATTGCAAGGGAACACCTGTAAATCTGGCATTTTCTAACTTTCCATCACTTGACTTTGCAACTTAAATAACTTCTGGGGTTTCTTTACATGCGGGACACGTCCAGACATAGGCACACATGCACTTGTCAAAAGCACTTGCTGTGATGCATTATGCATATTTCTGAGAAAAGTTAATATGATCCCGGAGCTTCCATAACGGCTAAATTGGCTTTTACAAGAAATTGTCGCCTCTTGGTGAGGATCTTTAATTTAACTGATCTTTTTTTGTGCAACTTGATGCCGAGTGCATTGTGCCACTTCAGTGATAACAATAATGCTAATATATGTATTCAGTCTGCTGGCTCTATCAGCCAAAGAAGGTATTTCTTTGTGTTATGGTCATGGATGTTTGTATTGAGAAAATTCAGCCCTAAAGAACAAACTTATTAATGCTGAGGCAACTCAAGTCTTTAGCCATAAAAGGCAGAGAAATCTAGGTCTCAAGGAAATTACTTTCATTTATTCAGTTCTTCTATAGAGGCAAGCATTTTTGTTGCTTGCTATAGACATTTCACAATAGCGAAGGAATTGCATCTCTAGGGCTCTGAAGTGTAATTAATGGTTCACTCCACTCTATACCTAAGGAAAAGCTTTTTTAATTACCTATCAAAAAGGATTCTGGAATTGATCAAATAGTGCTATCAAGAGGGCAGACTTGGTAAATAACCTCTGATTTGTTCATTCAAGGATTTAATAACAGTAGGTAGTGTGAGGCCAGTAGCTAGAGAACAGCCCTTCAGTAAGAGATTGTCCTTCAGTGACCGGTGAGCTCCCGTCTTTTGAGAACCCAGGTTCCTCACCTTCGATTTTAACTCTCTTTTGGCAGTAGAACTCTGTGAACTCGCTGTGATACTTGAGCCATCAGTCAGCAGCACTCTGGAGCCAAGTAATGTGTGTTTGCAAGTTCTGTGTTGTGAGAGGATAGTGGTCTGGTACGATGGCCACTGCCAGAGGCTGTTGGAGCCAGCAGCTCCTCTGCCTGTCCGTGTTGGATGCCCTTGCAGGAGCAGGGCAGGAAGGCAGATGGCTTTCAAAGAGCATCAGCTTTTGGATCAGTGGATTGGAGAAGCATAGACCTGGTATTATTTGCTTTTCTCTACCTCTGCAGCTTGCTCTGCCTTGTGACCCACTTTTCAGATCCTCTGGGGACACCGGGTATTTGCGCTGCTTAGAAAAATGACACAAGAATCCCCAAATTAAAACAGACCCTGAGGATACCTCTCAGGGTAACCAGAGCGCGATGCAGTGGGCCCCTTTGCAAGGAATATTTGAACTGGAACAGATACAGCAGCTTTCAGGAATCAGAATTTCTGATGAGCAGAAAATGACAACTGAAGTGAACCCACCTACAAATGGTTTGCGTTAGGCTGAAACCTCTGTTGTAAAATGATTAATTAAATGTTTAGAGCAATGGAACATGCAGTTTCCGGTTTTAAAATAATGGATTCTCTATCATAAGATTCTACCGGTACTTTCAGATTGGTAGTCAGTTCACTGTAAAGGGAAGCATCAGTTAAAACAGAACATTTCCTTTTGCCAGTGTTTCACAGTGACAGTACAGGCGCAATATTTTGGATTCACTTAGGCTTATTTTTTTAATAGGAAACTTTTTGAATTATGTTTTTGCACCCACTCTTCATAAATCTAAAAACAACCAACCTGTGCTAAATGGTGACAAACCCATTTTGACCATTCCGATTGCACATGTGATGTAAGTTGAAGCAGAGAAAAGGGAAAACAGAAAACGAGGCGGACAGAATTACCTCTGGGCAACAGATTGGGAGGGTTTATTGGAGAGAAATTGAGTAAGAGCTGAAACTAACTCAAGTATTTTAATTAGATCCCAAATCAATGTCCAGATGTAGATTTTGGACAGTGTGGAGGGGACGTGTGTGTACACATGCTCTGGGACTTTATATAGATCTCAACCAGCTTTGCCAAGTTACACAGGCTGGACATTTTCCTCAGGCTGCAAATCCCCTACAAGTAGCACAGCCTCCTTTGCACACAGTATGATCTGTGTGCACAACTGGTGACACAGCTTCAGACGTACCCACATCTGAGCTGACTTTTCATCTTGCCCAGGAGCAGAAGGAGCTGGTGTGGTCTGAGTAAATCCCTTGTACTGCTTCCTCTGCGGAGAGCCAGACTCTGAACAGCTACTGCAGTGTTTTAGTGGTGTAGTTCTGACTCAGTTCATTTGGGATATCAGCTGGCAACCTGAATTTGCTCATACTGCTGCCTCTGGGCCAGCTGTGCTTATTTGTGTATCCCTGTGTACACCAGAGGCTCATCACTGCATGTTGGGAGGTGTTTCCTTTTTGCAGTAAAGGGCTCAGACTGGAACTGTGTAAAGCCCTCGAGGGAGGGGAAAAATCACCTACTCCTTTGGCTGGGAAGAGAGACTGTGTGAGTCACAGGGAGTCTCTCTTCTCTGGCACTGGCAGCCAGCCCCTGCACTGAGCTCCCCAGTGCTCTGTGTTTGCACAATACCTCTGATGTTGTCGCTGAGACCTGTGGTCGTGACTTGACCCTGTTCATAGAGATATTGGAGTTCTTCTCCCAACCTCAGCTGGAGCTCTGCTCGCTTCGCATAAGTAATAACATATTAATTGGAATGTGGGCTCAAGCCTTGTCTCCAGAACTCCAGGTCGCCATCAGGTCTTTTAATATTTAATAAGTTATGCAACATTAAATTGCTCCAGTGAGGAGACTGACCAAAGAACAGGGGAACATTGTGACTGTGATTCCCAATAATGATGAAACATTATTGAGAAACTTTCCAATGAATTAGAGGCCATTATCAGGAAGTTTCTCAGACTGATTTTGCTTGGCCAACTGCAGTAGGGCATGACTGGGAGGTAGGACTACGAGATCTCTGCTTTCTGCTTTGTTGTGCATAGGGGTTGGTCACCCCAGAGGGTTTGGGTACACAATACCAAAGGTTTTTGAAGCACACGGCTCCTAAGCAGAGAGTCCCCAGGACATGGACTCCATGCTGTGCCTGTAGCAGCCATGCTGGACATGTGGCAATAGCTCAGTTATTTCTGATAGGGAATTCAAGTTTTCTGAATTCCCATTAGATAGATTATTGATCCCTTCTGTTTAGTGTTAGGCTTTCCAATTAAGTAGTGACTTTAATTATAACACAAAGTGCCTTGATTATTAACACTGGCCTGTGGGATAATGAAAGGAGGAGCAGCAAGGTTAAATTAAAAAGAATCATAAAAATGAACAACCTTTTCCAAAAACCCACCTTATGTTCAAATGCAGTGATTTTCCCCATTACATTTTTGCAGTGTCTTTGTGTATATTAATTGTTGAAGACAAGTTCTGCATGACTGTCAGCACTAATAAATGTAGATTTAGTGAAGGCTGAATTTGATTAACTAGGGAGCATGAAAATAACTGATTGCAATGTTGTGTTTAAATGCAGTGAGACTGGAAGCCATTCCCTGCAATTTGTCTGCATCAGAACATACTCTTGAATACATGAATAGTTTACCTAAGGTGGATTGCATAACATTGACTAAAAATGAGACATCTAATTTAGGGTGATTGACTTGGCTGCCTGTATAGTCAATGGAGGAGAAGACGACATGGTAGTATTGCTTATGATGTATGCGGTGTGTGGTGTCCTCTGGAGGTATCTCCCTTGGGAGCCTAGGACACACAGCTTAAATGGGGTTTCAAGTGAATCCAATCCAAACTGTTAAATGTTCCAAGGCATACAGAAACAAGAGAGAATTTCTGTATTAGCAGTGCATGTTGAAGAATGACCTGCCAGCATGGGCAGCCTGGGTTAGGTCCCTACCCTGCAGCTGTGGAGGCAAAAGTGTGGATGCAGCAGTTTTCAGCTGGGAGGGAAAATTAAAGATGATCAAAAAGCTGGTTTGCATCCCTCCGCTTTTCTTACACATCATAAGATAGATGTGTCTCCTGTGACCTGCACGTTTACAGGTGCCTTAAGCACAATTGCTTTAGAGACTGCAGCAGTTTTCTGGAGAGCCACAATGTTTTCATAGCAGGAGTATTCCTTCTGTAGGAAGAGCAGTGGTGGGGTGCTGCCTCCACATTGTGCATGCTGTTCTTTCAGAAGGAAATACGGAGCTGTAGTGCAGAAGCACTGCTGAGATCTGGCCATGACTTCACAGCTGTCTGCAGCTCCGTGTTGGTATTTCAGTTTCGCTCGCTTCCCTCCCCTGGGTCCATGGCTGTTTGTTGCCTGCTATTACTTCCAGGGAGAAGGGGGTATTCCTGTACATTCCTGAGCTGTCATGTTATGTCACACTCTATGATACCACATTTACAGGATAAAAAGAAGTAACAGAACAAGTCAGGCAATGAATGCAGGGCGACACTTCTTTTCCCTTTGTTTCCTTACAAGTCTTTCTGTTACACTACACCTGATATCCTTCTTATGGCTTTGAAGGAATTCTTCTAGCTGTTTGAGGTGATTTTCCTCTTTTCTTTCTTCAAATGTGCTTGCAAATTTAGTTCTGCTGACACTGTGAGATACGTATTTTCTCCAAATGCATAAAAAATAGCTAGATATCATTCCTGTTTTATTTAGATAGGTTACATAGTCTAAGAAATTCGAGGTTTCAAGTCGAATTAACGTTGAGGTTTTGTTGTTGTTTGTGTCTCTGTGATAAAACCATGAACAGGCCAAAATGTCAAACAATTTACTCTTCTGTCTGAATTGTGAACTCCAACTTGATGCAGTGTTTCATTTTCATAGTGTCACTTCCTGCTTGTTTTGCCCTTGTCTCCTGGTTTGGGTGAATTTAGTGCTAATGAAAGTGAGTGACTCTTAAAACTAGCCAGAGCCAGAAGTGCCTGAGTTACAGGCTCCCTTTCTTGGAGGATCTAGCTTGATCTAAATGCTTTCCAAGGTTTTGTTTCTCTGAAGCAGCACCTGCCAGTTAAGTTGTTTGATGGTTTTATGATGTTGAAGTATGGGGCCTCTATTTTCTGTTTCTCCAGCTCTTGGAACCGCTCTTGGGTTCTGTTGTATTGCTCCTAAACCTTCTGCTGTGCTCTCAAAACCAAACCATAGTCAAACCAGGTCACCTTGCTGGCTACAACTCCAGAGGAGGTCCAGGGGCAGTTGCTTTCCATGTAGTATGTGCACTCTTTTCCTAAGTTTCTGCCAAACCAGCTGGCTGTCTTAATAAGAAATCAGTGAGCAATTTTCACCTGCATCCTTTTGGCCACAAGAAATCCTGCAGCAGCTGAGTGTTCCCACTTGGAGCCTTTCTTTGAAATACGGTGCAGGCCCTGAGGAGCAGGAGCTCCAGGACTGTGTCTTGTTCCCTCCTTTGGAAAGCCAGCACGAGGCTGATCGCTGTTGTCTATTTCTTGGCTGTCCAGGCATGGTTAAATAACCCTTGTGAAGCAGTATGTGTTACTAAGCCTCAGAACTCCAAGGTGGTGAAAACCCCATTCTCTGCATATAGCAGGAGGATGTCTGGGTGTAAAATGTAGTGTAAATCAGATTTCTGACCTCTGTGGTTCTTAATGGTTCTGTGAGTTGAGAGGAATGGTCTTCGGAGCACTGGAGGACAACTGGAATACTTCATTTTCCACAGAACTGTGATGGAGCTTTTAACTAGCTCAGGTGTTGGAAAGGTAGGTTCCCTGAGGAAATTATGTAGACAAGTGTGATATAGCTTCTATATTGTGTAGGGATCACTTAAGCGATGACAAGGTGCCATTCAGTGGAGAAGAGCAGAGCTGGCTACCTAGTGCATATACACATCTGTCCTTCTGTGATTGAATTTAACAGAGAAAATGAAGACAGTTCTCATGCAGACATTGGGCAAAATCCAAATCCCCTTGGTCTATGAAGTGCACCCACAGTTTTTGGGTGGTGGTGTGACAGGATTTATCAGTGAGGCATTAGGCAGCTTTAAATCACAGGAGGTTTTGTCTCTGTACAGCTTATGCACAAAGCTCCCTCTTTCTCAGTTTCTAGACATGAAGCCCTCCGGAGCTGCATTTTACCTGTGAGATGTTTTCAGGTTGTCAAATAGTTCCTTAATTAGTTTATTTTCTTATTTGCTCCAAGGGATGAATATATTATGTTTTCTATGCTCCCAGACTTCTGTTAGTCCGCATTTATGTATTTTGTCTTCAGAATGACCTGGCACTGGGCTAGCCTCTGGGGTAGCATGAAACACACCTCTGTGGCAGAGACTGCACTTCAGACTTGACTAATGGTAGAATATTAATAGCAGCAATAATAATTAAAACAGTTCACTAAAATGCCCCAGGGTGTTGTTGCTAACTTAGACTGTACCCCTAAACTTCCAGAGGAAAGGCATAAAACTGAGTTATTTCCATCCATAAAGTGAACAGCTGTCTCATTCAGCAACTGGAGTAAGCTTTCATCCCCTCCGTGGATGTTTCATTAGGACACAGTTCTCCCAGAGGGTCATGGTGCAGTTTACATTAAGCTCAAGATAAAAATGACATTGAAGCTTTGCTCCTGTATTTTCTACACTGCCTGAAAACAAATGCATGACCTACAGCTAGTTCATTGGCTTATTGCCGTGGCATTATTAACCCACACGTACCCAAGAGATGGGGAATCAGTGTTCTGTTTGCTCATAGAGAAGCACTCAGCTCTTTTTGCCTGACAATCTGGGAATCTCTGGAAGCAGTGGGAGGAAAGTTTCTCTAAGTACAGGTTTGAGCAAATAGTCTGGATGGAGCAGGTTGAATGTGTCTGTCAGTAAATGAGGGATGAAGAAGGGCATGGTTGTGAACACAGGCTGGGCAGACAGTTAATGGGAATAACCTGTTTTCCCAGTGCAGAGCACTCCCTTCTAGGTTTGTTTCTGATGGCAAATTCATTTCAGTCTGCAAACACTGAAGATGTGACTTCAAAATGCCTATGGTCTATGAGCAAGTAGGAAAAAAACATCAGACAACATAGAGTGAAAAAGGAAACAGGTTCTCAGCAGGCAGATTGGGCAGGAGCAGTGTGTGTGTTGAAGTGTTAGAATGGCTGTAGGCTCTCAGAGGCAGGAAAAGACTAGCGTGTGTCCTTGGCTTGCTCACATTCACAATCACACTGAAGCACCTTGCCTGGTCTAGGATGTGTGCCGAATTTCTGTCAGCCTGAGTGAAGAGAAAACATATGTTGACCTGTTTTTCTGAATTAGGATAAGAGCTCATAAATGTAAAAATCCCCCATACATCGAAGTGTTTTGCTGCGATGAAGTGTGTGCCCTAGATGTTAGCTCTGTGCTAGACAGTAAATGTGGCTGGAGTTTAGGAAATGTTTTTATTTCTAAATGTAACCAGAATTAAAATGTGAGAGTATTCTAAAGTGCCCAAAATAATTAGGAGGTAAGAAACTGTTGTTAACATGTAACTTCTAAATGCATGAAGTTGTTGAATACTGTGCTGTTCACCTCTAGCTGGCCTTTAATTTAAACAGAAGCCATAAAAGAGTAATTAGGCTCCAGTCCAATGAAGCACTTAAATGTGTTCCTAGTTTTAAGTGTCTGAGTAACCCCAGTGAAGATGAGACATGCTGAACTGCTTTACTCGAATAGGACATTTCATAAAGTAGTTACAATGCACAGAGAACAATCCTGCAAGTGTCATTGGGAAAGATGTAGAGAGGAGTCAAGTCCCATCTGTGCTTCAGGATCTGACTGTTTTCACCACACTGGTTTTGCCCAGTGATTTATCCTGCAGAGTCCTCATCTGGAGTTCATTGAGTTCTTTGGATGGGCTTCATCATCTGCTGTTAAAGAGGTGTAGTTTGTCAGGCAGTTCCCCACCCCTGTCTACCAAGGACAATACATGTGGCCCATGCACCTTCATTTGTCCTCTCTGCTTGACTTGGTGACATGCCTTTTATAAACATGTGGCTGCTACCACCAGGCTCTCTGCTCAATCCCATATAAAGCGTCTAAACATCATGGATTTAATACTGCTATTTTCAGTGCTAAATCAATGTTCTTTATGCATTTGTTCTTGGAACACTGCTCTATTTTAACCATAATTCTTTGCACACACCATAAACTTGGCCTGTTTTCACTCTGATAGAAGTTGATCATTTAGAGAAGAAGAAAACCCCTGTGACTACTGTTTAAAGGTTTTGAGGCTATTGCTGGTTAGTCAAATCAGCTTTTGCATCAGCTCAACACACCATGTGCTGTGATTTCCAGGAAGCATCACCTTTCTGGGTTACAACCACCCTTATAACTGCTGGGACAAAATTAAGAGCTTCTCACGATGGTTTGCGAGGCAGTGAGGGTGTGGGTTTACTCAGTTTATGACTGACCTCCGTTTGCTTGTTTGCTCCTCCAACAGGACAGTATTTGTACATAGGTGGTAAGAAACATCCTGCTGCTTAACAGGATTTGAGCAGAGATTTAAGCTGGTCTCTTGCGAAATACACTGGAGCCCCTTACAGAGAGGGTTGTTTGCCAAACGTTATTGTATGTCCTCCCAAGACCATAAAAAACATTGTTAGCTGAAGTAATCATGGAAAATGATTGCATTCCTCTATCCTCCTCCTTACTGCAGTACAACAGCAAACCTGTAATGAAATCTGTGAAGAGCTCTGCAGCAGTTACTTTGACAACTTTTTCATTGCCCTCCATTTCTAGATAGCACTGTGATGATCAGCCTCTGTCCTGCTGCAAGAGATTGAGAGAATCCACATTAAACAAAAGTACCTTGAGGTTTTAATGTTAAATACTTGAAGTAAAATCTTTAATAGTCAAGAATAACTTTCTGTATTTACATATTGTTATCTGAATAACAAATAGCTTCAAGGATACTTGAAGCAAACTGTTCTGTGCAAATGGTGAGTTTGTGCATATACATTATTTATTGAATATGATTCCTTTGATTTCATCCACTCCATTCTTTTTCCTTTACATCTGGCGTGGACTTGGAGAGCAGTGAGAGCGACATTTCAGAGAAAGTGATATTAAGATAGATAGTCCACTTCTGGATACCTGGGCTTTCACCTTCTCCACTTGCAGACATGCTGGGGTTAATATTTCCTTTGCCATAAAGATCCTTTTCTGGGATGCACCATGTTGTGAATGCACCCTAGAAAGTATTTTCCAGCTTCTTGAATAGCTCTTTCTGAACCTTTCTTGCTAGAAAGATGAGGTTTTAGTTCTGGTGAAGAACTGAGATGAAAGCATACTCTCTCTTCTCCACAGACAGCATGGTTTCTAGAATTGAGCTTCTAAAGTTACACAAAAGGTAGTGTTTTCTGAGCATATTTTGCAGGTAAGAACTTTGTGTCACAGCAGTGCTATTGGGAATTAGCAAAATGCCTTCAGTTTTGCCTCTATTTAGTGTCACTTCATGGGTTTTATTGATCTTTATATTTCACCTAGCGTCAAGTTCAAAGAACTCTCCACTCTCAAAGCAGAGCTTTGCAAGACCATGTTTCTGTTTATTTTTTTAAGGACAATCCTTGTCCAGTTTTTGCTTTGAAAGGGTACAAATCAGAAATCCAATTAGAACAGGGAGCAGGATCTTCCAGACATCTTGAGAATCACTTGTCAAATCCAAATAAGCCATTTGTGTTTAATCAGCTAAAATTAGGCAGAATATATGTCACTTGGAATTTAGTTGGGCTCTGCCTTAAACTTAAGTGCAGCATCATTAAAAATGAAGTTGCATGGGGGATACATTTTCTTTGGGGATTTTTGAGGAGCATTTGAAAGCAGATTTCAGGTTCTCCATTAATTTCCAGTCAGCCTAATGCTTTGTGATGCAGGATGCATACAGCCGTTGGCAGATCTGAATGGGCACACCAGGGGCTAGAGTAGAAAATTCTTACAGATGGTATTTCAAAACATATTAGTGACTCAAGTTAAGTTACCAAAAAAAAACAAGTACTTTTTACTCCAGAAGGATCTGAGCATGAGCTTTCAGCCATTTTTCTTGTTAATACACGGCATTGTTCTGAAAGTGATTGGAACTAGTTTTAGCATTTTTATATGTATAAATCAGTATTAGTATTGGACAAGATGGGATATTTCTGGTATTGTTTGCCTGAGGAAAGCCAGAAATAGCTCACTGAAATATAAGGCCTCTTATTTTATATGTATGGCAGCTACTTTTGATGAGTCTAATAATCATAAATGTAAGGGTTACTATTCTTTACAAGTGGGGCCATCTTTGTGCTGCATGTATAACTATGCATATGTATTGTCCTGTCAGTCACTGATTGACAGTTCTCAGGGCTCTCTACCATGCACACAAAATAATTTGTCAAAGAGAAAGGAGGGATTAAGCCAAATAGAGCAGCAAGTGCGCTAAAGAACACAAAAGATAGAAACGCGTTGGAGTTTTTGTGCAGAGAAATTCCATGGTTGGACTGGCCTGGAATTTCAAAAGAAAGGAAAAGGGACAGAACTGCATGTGTATTTCTCTGGAAACACTTGTCCCATGTGTATTATTGCAACCTCACAGGGAGCTTTAACCTACTTGTAGAACTGTCCCAGCTTGAAAGGGCTTTCTCCTTTGTGGAAGTGTGACAAGTCAGAAATCCCTGTAAATTTAGTCTTTTCTGTAGGAAGAAGAACAGATAATAGAGAGTTCTAAGGTAGAAAGACATTTGTTTTTCAGAAGGCTGCAGATGTTCTTCATGCTGCAAATCCTACAGGCAATGAGGTCCAGTTGTTCAGCCTGGGAATGTGGGAAATTCCCAGGACCAGATGTATGCTGGTAAATACGTGACATATTGCAGTGATTTGTTTCTACTTGATATTAAAAGACACTTTTCCTTGATACAGGAAGTGTTTGAGATTAGCACAGAAACAAGGAATTGGCCTGATTTCTTCCTGATGAATGCGAATGACTTCTTTCTGAGACTTTTGGATTCAAAATAAGGAATAATGTATCAAGGAGGCATGTGAAAAACACTGCTGGGAATTCCCACAGTATGGAACAGATTTAAGATCTCAATTTATTATAAGCCTGAAAATGACCATCAACAGCACTGAGCACCAGAAAAGCTGGAGAACAGATTATTTTAGTTGGCTTAGCCTGGCTCTGCTTTAATATGAAGCACTAAAACACTGTGGGAGCAGGAACAGGCAGTTTGTGCCCGGGAACAGTTGAGAAGGTGCCTTCATTTTAATTAAGTTTTTCTTCAGGTATAACTTCAGGGACAAGCTGCATGGAACATGGCCAAGGGAGCAGCTGAGGTCAGCTGGGAGTTATTCAGGGAAGCTGACCATTTGCAGACTGTAAAGTCCTGACAGAGGGGTGTTTTAAAGAACATGTGCTCTGGAGATGATCTCTGGAGCAATAGACAGGGCAGTCATTTCTTTGGCATCATATTTAGTTCTTGCAAACCTGTCATTCAGTTTGTTCTTTCAAGAAGAATCAGGCAATAGAGCTCAAAATTGGCTTTCATTGCTTTAACAAATGCTTTCTTTGCTGAGGACCCAAAAATATTGATGGATGCAGGAAGTCAATGTTAATACTGAATGTCCAAATACTGGCAGGAGTTTTATGAGTGTTATAGTACTTGCAGAGGTGGAGGGAAAACTACCCCAATTTCTTTAGCTGTCACTCAGGGGAGGGAATTCCCCTACAGGTCCTTTGGTCATCAGTGTTGATGGGTTTTTGGAGCTGCCTACACTACCAAGCCTGCAGCACCAACAAGAATTGCACTGTGTCTTGCATCCGCACTTCTCCCAGTAAATTCAGGATAAAGGAAGGTGTGGATTTTTATTCTCTATGAGAAATCAAAGTGGAGCTTGTTCCAAAAAGCAGCACAGACTGCGAAGAAATGGCCATGCTTAAAGGTATCTTCTGGTACTGCCATCATTTCTAGGCTTTTTAAAAACAACTGTTACTTCTCTTTTTACCTTAGTTGAAAATACAGCAGGCTGCTTCTGTCAGCATACATAGAGCATCAGTGTTCTGTACCTCTGCTCTCTTATTCACAGTTGTATTTATATTATATGATTCTTAGTGAATGCTCTCCTTGAGCTGCAGAACTGGAGGAGAAAGTAAGAGCAAGTCTTCAACTCAAAAAATTTACTGTTTGGGTTTTTTTTATCCTTTTGGATAGGGCAGAAAAATCCATCCTTAATAGAAAGAGAATGTTACAGCATAATACAGTGAACAGCTTCTGTTGAAAAGGAGAATTAATTAGGAAGGAGTTGGAGCTGTCTGTCTGGCAGATTGATGGTCCATGAAGCTAATCAGTTTTGGAGCCTGCCATTGCTTTTGCCACGGACTGGTCAGTGGTTGTATCCCATTCTAGGGAAGGAGATGTTTTCAGCTTGTCGTATTTTCACCTGTCACTATTGTGCCAATGTAAAATAAGAACATAATGCACGTTTCTTTCTGCATCTGAAAAGTTACTGTTCCATCCAGCACTGGCTGCAAAGCCCCAAGTGGTTTTCTGGGGAAAGAAGTCAGGCGCTGAACTAGCCACTAGGCTTAGTGATTTAGCTGTTGTAAATCGCCTGTGCCTATGGAGTCACAGCAGCATTTAGCTACTGAAAGGTAACCATGTATGTAAGATTACTCTGAGTCTTTGATTTAACTGGGTTCAAAATGCACCTCGGCCTAGTGATTAAAAGGTACTATCTGTTAGCATTAACAAGCAAGGATTCAATAATCCTTTTAGTATTTATCTTTGTCCTTTCATTGATCATGTACCCAAGGAAGTGCTGTTTCACCTCTTTCCCCTGCTGTGGCTATAAAACACAATCACAGGCCATTCCGCCTCTTTCAAGGTACGTAGCGTGTTGGGGTTTTTTGTGCTAGAGCTGCAGAGGAGGTTTCTTCATGGCCAGTGACTTCATCACGTTTGTGAAGGAGAGAAACCCACAGTCATCTCCATCCCAGTGGTTCATTGGAAAGACATTGATTTGAAAATTGAAAATATCTTATATTAAATACTTTAAAGATTCATGAAGCAGCTTTAATTTTGTTTGCATTATTTTCCTGAAGGGCAAAGCTGTCAGGAATCTCTAAATCCATTTGCTAATCCATTTCCAAATTTGGTAGACTAAGGTCTGCAATCAAAACTCATTTTGGGAGTTTAGCAGCTATGCAGACAGGAGAGAAGGGAGAAAGAGAGCAGCAAAGATGTTTCTTTCTCTGGTAATGCTCTGAGCTACCCTCATGGCTGTAGTGTCAGTCCTTCACGAAACCCAGTGCAACTCGAATGGACTATAAGCCCAGCTCTGATAAATAGAGGACTTCCAGGTCTCTGTTGGATCAGACACAAATAGAGTAAATACATCCATCAAGGAATGAAGGTTCAGACAAAGAAAATTCCCTTCCTTTAGTCCCTACCACCCCACAGAGCTGCCATGAGCAGGCTCACATACAGCTGAGAAGCTTTTGTTTTCTCAGTGCCCCAGTTTCTAATCTGACCTTTTTTTTGTGCTAATTCATGATATTTTTCCCAAGGTTCTGGTGTGCCAGCTGGAGAGTTTTCCTGTTTTCCTATGCCTGTATAGACAGTGCTCGCAGTTAGGCTCAGGGGGCTGGTTGAGAGATGTTCATTTAAGGGACTGGTTCAATGCAAGGGGAAGAAAGAGTGAAAATCATCTCCAGGATAGAGAAACTGATCTGACATCAAGGTCTCACTCGCATACAAAGGAAACACCTCTGGGTTGCCAGCCGAGATCTGCAGTAGCAAATAGAGAGCAAGAGCGCTCAAAGACTCTTCCCAAGACAACAGCAGGATGCCGCAGGTTTGATGTTTGGCATGCTGCATGAAAGGTGCCTGAAGGGCTGTTTCACATATCAGGTCTCATCCATCCTTAGCTGGTCCTTGGAAATGATTAGCTTTGGCATCATCTGCCTTTGCTGGAATCACTAATCCTAGATGCACCCGGCGGTGTGTTTCTCTACAGCAGACCCATCTGCCTGTAAAGAGACACTGCTTCTCATGCAGACGTGACGTTCTTTGCTGGTTATACACTGTGAGACCTGGTGACAGTTCATAATACTAATTTAGAATCATAGTAATATTAAATGTGGGCTCTGCCTGGCCATCTTAGGCCATCTTTAGTTACCACAGAGGTCAAATGTATGCTCTAAATTCTTCCCAAACTCAGAAGTGTTAGGCAGGTGTTAATGAGGCCAAATTTCAGCTATCAGTTAATGCAATTGAACTCCCTCCCGGTTGCTGCAGTTAATAATGTGATCAGTCCTGGTGCAGGGAAGTGGAGAGCGTGGCGGTACCCAGCTGCCTTCCCTGGCAGGGTGCTGGGTGTAGTGCTGGTGCTGTGTGCCCCCCAAGAAGGTCTGCCTTAAACATCTGGGCACATCATAGGGTTAGATGTCGTCACCTTCTTTTTACTTTGCTTTCATGAATGACTGAAAGTGACTAGTCTTGTGTTGAGCTCGTCTATCATTAGCTCATTGGTTTCTTGCCTGATACTCTCCCTCTGTCTCCAGGCTGCTGCAGCATCCATTTTCTGAGAGGATGTTCTATGCCTTATTAAGTCAGTAGGCTTATTCTGGCCTTGCATTTTTTCTGGAACTTCTCTGGAACAAACTTACGCCTGCTGACATGCTTCAGGGGCAAGATCAAGGGCTGCACCACAGAGGACTTCATGTGTCCTCATGACGCTTTTGACTTTCTCAGCCTTACGTACAGGCACAAGGGACTGAGTGTCCCGCTGCAATGCACTTGGTCTGTTGTCACCATCTGCCCAAGCAAGGGTGGTTGTACTTGTGACTTGCTAATGTCACTATTTGCCTCAGAGTGTCAATAGCTGGTTAGAGTTTCTTGGAATGAAGGAAGTATTAACTGTAAATTGCTGCAGCTGGTATCTAATTACAGAATACACTGGGAAGTGCTTGGGCAGCAATCCAACAAAGCACTTAAGCACCCAGTCACTTTCAAGGAAAGGCCCCTTGACTGGGATTGCTCGTGCTCTCAGACCTCATCAGAAGTGCTTGATAGTGGACCAGTACTTTCTCCTGACTACTTCAGCATATCCAGCTCATTTTCTGAAGTGACTTGAGGAGCTGAGAGTTCAAGGTTGACTGGAAGTCTGCAGGAAATAAACTCCTAAATCACTGCTGTACTTTGAAACGTCTGCTCAGCCGGACGGCTCCTTTTGCTGTTCTCCATCCTTGCTGTGGTAAATAAAAATATGACAGCTTTTAAGCCCCTGCTAAATTCTGAGGTTGGCCTTTGCCCATTTAGGTGTTCCTCTTGCAGCAGAGTTACCCAAGGTATTCTAATACCTAACGGTTTGAGTGCTCTTCCCAAATGCAGACAGAATGCAGTTTTTCAGCTGTGTCTTGCTATCAGAGAAAGGGGACAACTGACAGAAAGGAGGTTGCAGTGAGAAGTGATAGGAATGTCTTAACCTAGGTGGGATAACGAATTCAAAACAGCCTTTTATCTAAAACCTAACTGCAATCATTGTAAGCAACCATTGAGAACCAAGGCTTGAGAAGTCTTGTGAACCAGTGAGAACATGGAGTCACACTAAAGATAACAGTGCATTGCTTTACCGTGACGAAGAAGAGTTGAATCAAAAGTGGAGATTCCGGTTTAGGTCTGCTGGGTTTAAAGTTTGATTTAGAAATCCCAGTTTCCTCAGAACCTAAGTGTGAGGGTGGAGGAAAAGCCTTGGATATCCATTCTACTCAACCTTTCTGTCTGGACAGGAGCAAGTGCCTGGGTGCACAGGTCTTTCAGTTCACTCACCAATAGAACAAAAACCTCTTACTTCAGAAGAGTTCAGCAAGTTTGTGATCAGAAGATAAAGGAAGCACAGCCTAATCCACTGAATTCTGTACTATTTCAGTGGTTCCATGTCTTTTCCTAGGCAAAATACTTTGTTCCTTCCACAGATACCTCTGACATTTGTGTTCATCCCATGTTTCCTTTGATTGCTTGTTTCTCTGCATTGCAGCTGCTGCTTTGACTGTACTCTCTTTCTTGCTGTACTTCCTCCTCCTCTGCTTTGCTGTTTCCAGACTTCAGCTACATGGTTTCTTAGCTTTCCTTACGTTGTGCTAGCTCTGAGTGCTGACACAGGACCCCACCAGGATGTGTGAGCTGGGGTGGGACCCCTCCTCTGCCTCACTTCCACCAGCAATGCCCCCACTCCCTGGGTACCGGTCCAATTTACTGAGATGCAATTTGCTGTGTCCTGCTGATACAAGTGAGGCTCTGAAGCAAATTGCTCTCAGATCAAAGACGTCCCTCATCAAGGGAAACCGTGCAAGGTCCATGTTTCTAACTGATGGCTCTTTCCTGTTAGTGGCATATTTCTGATGGACTTCTTTGATGTGTTGGTGTGGTCAAGAGGAAAATCATATTCAAAAAGAAACTCAAAAAGGAGGTTGTGACAGAGCATTCGCACCTCCTGGAAATCTCTGTCCTTGTTCCAGGTTTATTTTTAGACTGTGCAAGAATGCTGCTTAGCCAGAAGTTCTACACAGTGGTCCTCTGTATAGTACTGGCCACCCGCAAGTAGCTGTGATAACACTGGATGACAGGTACTTGAGTCTCTGAGCAAATAGAGCTGGGCTGAATAGGAATTATGAATAATTGCTAGAATTCATAACTGATTTCCAGAGGTTACCCACCAGCCAAGCGTTTGTCACCTTCCTCATGCCCCTGACGGCCGATAGTGGAGGGAAAAGGGATTGTTATGCCAAAGTAATGAGAAAGAGGTCAGGAAGTTTGATAAGAGCAGGAAAAGTCATTTCCTGTGATATCATTAGCAGTGTTTCAGAGAGCAGGTTCAGTAATTGCTATGGTAATTCTGGATGGATTTTGACTGTGAGAATGCATTTTTAAAGTTAGCATCTTAGCTAGTGGGAGAGATTTCCATTAAATAAGGCAGTGCGGTGTTAAAGGGGAAATGGGCTGGGGGCTTGGGAGCAGAGGGACTGCTCTGTGCTGTGTAACTTCTCCAGGCCTCCATTTTTCTACTCATAATAGTGTACTGCAACATATATCCATCAGTGAGCAATACAAAAGCAAATTGTGTATCTCAGGATGTAGGTACCTACCAAGGTGACATCTTAGATGGAGCAGATCTGCTTTGCAAATATTTGGGCAAGTGCATGTCTGTACAACAAACGTCCTACATTTGTTCTTGCTGCACAAACTGCAGAATGAGAAAGGTAGCAAGTGCTCTTTGTATGGGCAAATGCAAAAGTTGCTTAAGCTAGTCCTGGTTTTAAAAGCATGAGTTCTAAGTGCAAGCTAAGAGCAGACCTTCTGAGGATGCTCCTGGGAGCGCAGATGGGCTATTGTGTTGTGGGCTCTCTCTGGATTATCTCTGAGCAAACTCGCTGGTATTTCTTTGGTTTCCAAGAGATGCTTTTAACCTTTCAGAGAAAGTTGCAAGTCTGTGTGCATGCAGACACACTTTGATTTTCAGTGAAGCTGCTGCTCCTAGCTATGTTGCTTCTATTGAGCTTTACTACATCCATCTTTGGAGTTAGAAAGAACAAAGCCTGCAAGTCCCTATATGCTGGACAGCAATGAGGAGAAGATAGTCTTCAGTCTATTTTACCTTCCAGTGACTGCTTGGTTGTTAACTCTTCTTTCTTCTCCCCAGATGCAAACAGATGACCTACCCAGATGACCTGCCCCAGATCTCTGTGGTCTTTATATTTGTAAATGAGGCGCTGTCTGTCATCCTGCGCTCTGTGCACAGTGTTGTGAATCACACCCCATCACACTTGCTCAAGGAGATCATTCTGGTGGATGACAACAGTGACAATGGTGAGCACAAGTAATTTTTTCTGTAAACACTGTGTGGTTAACGGGCATCAAAACAGAGTATGGTCACTACTAGCTGAAATGCCTTTCCTTCTCTAATGTAGAGGTGAAAAAGCATTTAAACAGCCAGGGGAGGAAGGTCATACATGCAACACTGATTTATGGCTAACAAGCGAGGTCATAAGATGGTGCAAATTAACACATCTCTTACTGAAGTCAGTAGAATTTACAAGAGTTTGTTGATGAGCAGGTTGATAGAGCAATTTACACAAAGTTGGAGTAAATATGAACCATTTGTATAACAAATAATCATGATGTGGATAAACCCTGCTGATTTCATTGAAAACTTCAGAGGATGAATGGCATTTGTGTGGGCAATCTTCATCTAGAAGTGACACTTCCCTCCAGATTTTCAGATTCAGAGGAGTATCATCATTAATAGACTAAAACTTTAAATTCTGCTTCCAAGGAAAAGTGCAGCAACAGATTCTTCAATTTTGAGCTAGGGAGTACATAAAGACTACGAAAATGAAACAGAATGGGCACAAAGTACACACCTGTTTCAGGCTATCTCATTCATTAATGTAAAAACAACGCATCTGTTGCAGCACTCAGAAATCAAAGTATTGGTGAGCATAAGGGTGCTGTCGATCAACTTGTTTCATAGGTTGGGATTTCATAGATTTGGAGAACTTTTAGGATACAGGTGGCTAGCAGCGTTGTTGTGATTTAACTTGTTATACCTTACACTTCTGCAATTGATGCATCTTCTCAAATCATATTTATTAAAGTAAGGCTCAAGTTTAGCAATTCCTCCACAGATGAACAGCTTTAAATTATTCAGTTTTAAGTTGCCGTTTCTCTTCCAGATCCCCAAAGAGAAAGGAGGGTTGAGAGAACAAATCACTAAAAATAAATTCAATGAAAAATAAATTCCAAAACCCATAGATGTAAGAATTTTTTTGTCCAGTTCTGCTTTCAGTTACAGCAGAGTAACTTATGGAGTAGTTATGTCAGATTGCAAAGTGTGTCAACCTAATACAGAGGAGAATTGGACACACAGTTTCTCAGTGAGCTCTTATATGGCTTTTCTCTGTCATTCTTCTAGATAGCTGGAGATTTATCAGGTCTTTGATTTCACTGATAATGATTCTGCTGTGTAATATAGATCAGAAGAATGAGGCTTCTAATGTCCTGGAAGCTTCTACTAGTTTTCCTAATAAATATATTTGAGTAAAAGCCTCATTATGAATAAGCTGCAGTGTAAATGAATTACCAAACTGGATTGATTTAAAAAAATAGACCATTTTGGTAATTCGCCTTTTCATAAGCCTATTGAAATGAAGCTGAATAAAGGAGTGAATGAGTTCTGCTCCATCTGTGGTTGAATGCCTGAAAGTGAACAAAAGAGAAGTCTATTTGAAATCTTCAATATCCATTTAGTTGAATGGGAAAGAAGCCTAGTATTGAGGAGTCTTCATTATATTTAAGGGAAAACCTTTAAAATTAAGGGAAATTAATTGTGAGCTGAATCAGGTCTGGACCCAAAATCCATTGAGGTTATTTTTCAGACTCTTAATGAATAGCATAAATCAGAAAAACAAACCACCAGACTCTAATAAATTGCAGACCATTACAGTTGCCTTAAGGTCAGAATTGCTCTTCCAGAGGCCAGTTGTACCCTAATGCAAATAATCAGAGAGTTAAAATAGTGATCATTTAATGATATTTGTACAAAATACCTCTTCAAAACAATACTCAAGTGCATCAGATTAAACCTGTGCAGGTCTGTCTGAACTGACCCCCCTGGAACTCGTCCATGCCATGACTGCGGTTGTTGGTTTGCATCTGTGAGACTGAGTGTTTAGGAGTAGTTAAGGATGAATTCCCTTTCGGTTGCAGAATAAATGAAAGTGAAACGTAATATTTCAGGGCTTTTCTCATTCTGAATATTCTGGGGGGTTTTTTTTGTCTTGCAGTTGAGCTAAAATTTAATCTGGACCAGTATGTCAATAAAAGATACCCAGGGCTGGTGAAAATAGTGCGCAATAACAAACGAGAAGGGCTGATTCGAGCCAGAATCCAAGGCTGGAAAGCAGCAACATCTCCCGTTGTTGGGTTCTTCGATGCTCACGTTGAGTTCAATATTGGCTGGTAAGTTGTTGGCTGTTCCCACAGGGAGACCAGTACTGTTACACCATGCTGTTCATCTCAAGGGCTGTGAAAGAGATTTGCTCAGTAACAGGAAAGCTGAACAACTGTAGGGATGAGGCTGTAGGCTGCTGTTATCACATTAGCAATTACTTCTGAATAATGGTCTTGATTATGGCAGCGTTGATGACAATCTTCTGCAGTGGCTGCAAGATCTGTAGGAAGGCTGTTGTGCTTGCTTTGGTACAGCTCAGTGGAGAGAGAAGTAGTTTAAACCACAATGAATCCAAAACCTCCAGAGCAGTCAAATGGCACCATTAAAGAGGCTCTGGGCTGGTGGCAGATGCAAGCTTGCAAGTAATCTTTTTTTTTTTTTATCTCTGTCATTTTCTGTAATTCCTTCTTAGAAACTTGAATACCAATCTGATTTCCTCATAAATTTCTTTGCATTTCATTTGAGGGAAATATTGAATTATTTCCTGCATTTTTAATGGGGCTTGAAATGAGCATGCCTTTCCTCAGCCCCTTTGTCTCTCAAGGGAGCAGTATCAGCTGTGGGAAGCACAGTTTTGAGCTTAATGGGCCAGCTCTGCAGTTGAAGTAAGTCTTTGTAGCACTACTTAGTGGCTGATGTTTGGTGTTACTGAACAACGGGACTGGAGCAACTGGTATGCATTGTCAGCTGGAAAAGGACTGCTGGGACCTTCAGTGTATAAAATGTGTATTTTCCAAAGATAGACTTGTCTTTGATGCTGATGATGCAGGGTTATGGTGGAGCTGAATATGCTCTGCAGTTCTGGGAGATACCCCAAATTAAAACTAAAAATAGCTGTACTTACAACCAGAGATAAACTTAATTGCAGAGGAGTGGAGTGTTTATTTTTGTATTTTCATGAATATCTTGATAAAATGGAAGAGGCAATAAAAAAGTCTTGTAGTGCAGCTGGTTTATGTTCACCACGGGTTTTTTCCCCCAGGACTATGAAAGACCATAACAGCAGTAATAGTAATTTTGTAGAAGCTTAAGAGCTGTTTTAATTTATTTATTTACTTTTAAAGCAGCTTTACTTGAGATCATTGCAACTGTTCATGCAGTGTAACATCAGCTGTTGGACAGGATCAGGGATGCGGGGAGTGTGCTGAGGGTGCTGTTCCAGTGCTTCTCCTGGCCAAGCTGAGGTTTTCTGACCCTTGCAGAAAATGTTACCACTTCTGTACAGGACATGGAGCTCTTACTGATGTAACCTGCCCACAGAAGCTAGGCAGTGGCGTCAGTGACGATGAAGGGAGTTTTACTGCGACCTTTAGGTTGGCTTGGAGTTTCTTAAACCTCACTGCTTTGCATCAAGATCAGAAATGGTTGAGATCAGCATGGCAGGAAGCTAGACTACAAGGTGAATAACAATGTGTGTATACCAGAGGTAAGAGCATTTGCATTTACTGCCTCCTCCCTGGTGTACTCTGCTTTCAACGAGTGTGCTGAAGTCTCAGTGCAGTCTGTGCAGCTGCTGTGAGACCACTTGGCTTCTGGAGTAGCCACACAGGATGAATGAGAATAGCAAACGGGCTCTGGAAACATCACAGATCCCTTTGTTTCAGAGCCGTGTGTGGAGGCTCAGTGTTCCCTTCTGGTGTTGCTGCAGTTGTTCTTCTCCACCTCTGAGAGCCAGCTCATGCCTTGATCTACTCGTTTCCCCCTGGTTTAAATTCTGTCCACCTGTGCGCGTGCCATGCCTGTCATCTCAATTTCCATCTCATCTTTTACTAGGAGGACTGGAAATCCTTCCATCTGGATGGCTTTATTTTTTTCCCACCAGGTTAACATTACCCCTGCTCCATAACCCTATAAATGCAGTAGTAACGTGGCAGTTTCTTGCTAAAGTACTGCTGTTCTATTCTCCTATTAAGTCTCATCTTGCATTAATATTTCCCCCATTTTCAATGTATATTCATGTCTTCAGAGGCCACATGGATTGCTCCCACTCAAAGCTGTCTATGGATTATTTGTGAGGCAATTAAAAAGAAGCCAATTCCTTTACCACAGAACAGAGCATTAGCTTTCTGTTTGGTTTGTGTTCCATCTCAAATTCAAGTACCAGCAGTGCAATCTCAGTCTTCCAATCTGTGGCTGCTTTACCTGCCTAAGCAATTGTCAGATTAATTCATAAAGAATCATAGAAGGACTTAATCACTTTCTCATGAAATATGCAGGACACTGACAACAAAAATTCCTCTTCTTTAAATAATAGTTGCCCCATTTGTGAGTGACCCTTTGCCTTTCACCGCTTTATAGCATTTTATGGGCTTTCACAGCATTACTCTTTAGGGACACTTCTTGTAAACTAAACTACAATCTGGTAGGATATAAAGAAATACTCCACAACCTGGCAGGTCAAATTAACTATTGAATTATTTATTTTGCTGTGCTTAATTGCTGCTTTTTTGCCTCTCAGGTGTTGAAATGTATTAGCGCAGAGATTTTCTACTGACCTGTTCCCCTTAAGGCTTCTGATAACGTGAGCCAGTACTGCTGCTGTGAGAGCAGAAGTGGAGAGGACTAGCTGAAAGGGAGGCCAGTGCTACTGATTCTCAAATGGGATTTTAAGTTAAAATTACATGATCATGTATGTGTACAGTTCATGTGTAAAATTCTACCTGCTCTGCAGTAGAACCATGTCTGGTTTGTACTTAACGTCAGGAGGAGCTAGCAACCCAGCAGAACCAGTAAGTCTGAAAAGCTCCTGTGCATTCCTCTCTGGGGGTATATTTAAGCTTGCTAATTCAGTTTTCTCTTCAGTCCACTGAAGATTTCAGCATTCCTGCTCTTGCTTTTGTATTAGGTCCACCCACTGTGCTTTAAGCAATAAATGGTAACACTGAGTACAGACCATTGCCTCCTGGCTGCTGATTTTGTTGCAGAAGATGTAGAGGATTATATAGATTCCTGTCTTTGAGAGATGAGAAAGAATAATGTGACAAGGGGACAAGAACTTCACTACATTATATCTGGGAGCAGGAAAGAGAGATAGCAGAGATGGGGTGTTTTATGTCTGGGTAAGGAAAAGGACACACTTAGTGGAGGAGAACAGAAAATCAGTAGGAGAAAGACAGAGACCACAGTATATTAGCAGCCAGAAAGAGGGTACTAGGAGCCATAAAGAAGACAAAATGATAGAGTATTATACTTGCATTCTATCTTAGGAATTGCTTTTGCTGCTATCACAGTGGTAGCATCAGAGCACTGAATGGAGTTATGCAGTACCATAGTAATTAAAATTTTGCGAGACAAAGTGGGAGTATCAGTAAGGAAGCAGTGGAGTAAGAGGATTTAATCACAAGATTTCAGTATACCAGGGAGACAGAAACGGCCTGACATGAGAAAGAGGACCTGAAATGCAAACTGAGTATCCATCAGATTGTGCCACACACATGCCATCATTATGCGTTATCCCTGAAGTTGGCAGTGCTTTATAAATATAGAAAACTGGTATTTTAATGAACTAAGAAGAGCTAAAGATCAGGATCCCAGATCTATGGGTAGTACTTTCCAGATCTTATTTTATACTGCAATATGTGGTGCCATTTGCTGTTGTGGCCGTTAGCAACGGATTCTCAAGAAGATATGTTAAAGGGAAAAGGAAGTTGATTTCCTCCTATTCTTCTTGTGACCTTGATTGTCCCAGTACTCTGTAACATAGACATGGTTATGGGAAAGCTCCTTGTTAATATTTTCACGTTAAGAAGCCAATCTCTGGAAGCAGCAAACTCCCCACATCCCTGTGCAAGCTCAGGTGGCTCTTTGGATGGTTCTCTCCTTCTAGTGAGAGAAATGCTCACGTGAAATTACATTTGTGCTCCTTCTGTGCAGTCCCTCCCTGCTGGAGGGTTCAGCCTATCCCTCCTGCTCAGGACATGGCTCATTGCAGCGTGCCTGGTGCCACGGTAAGTTTGACCTGGAAGCTTTACTTGTGCAAATGCAAAGAAAAGCACATGTGTTTATTAAATGAGTTTTTCTCATCCAAAGCCTCTACCATTGCTTAGGATCCATTTGGTAATTTAATGTAATACACATTTTAGATAGAAAAAGTGAACTAATATTATCTGAGAGGAGAGGGAAGTGTGCAGCGTAAGCCATGTGCGCCTTTCAGATTCGTGGGATGGTGCCAGCATATGTACAAGTGGACGTGCCAGAAAAGCAACTTCAACTATTCATCTACCTAAACAACCTAGAGTGTTCACTGAAGCGTCCTCAATGGTTTTCAGTGGTGCAGAAAAGAGCTATTCAGATTTGGCAGCCTAAGAGCTGATCTTTAACTCTCCAGCAGGCGTTTGTGCTGCATTCGCTCCATTCTGGCTGGGGGCTGCAGGTCTGAAACCTCCCCTGAAAAACAGGAATGCTGATAGAGATGTCAGGTAGAGCAGATGGGAATTTCTCTCTCCTCTTAGAGATTGAGAAAGGGAGTATGGAATTTAGGGGTTTTTTTGAGTTCTCAGAACACTTATTTACAGGGAAAGCATCCTGCATGGAATATTCCTCTGTTGGCCTCAGTGAAGAATTATGAATGTCAGTAGATCTGCTTGTCTGCATCTGATAAATGTGTATCATCAGTGAAATGTGAGGTAGTGTGTAAAAAGACATGCAAAATAAGCTCTCAGATTACACAGGTTTTATTCTTACATTTCTGTGTTAAGTTTTCACTCATGGCACCTGACAGTGGTACAGCCAGAGTAAAATACAGTGATAAACCCACTGAGCCATAAAATCTAGAAGATGAGACCATGTTGTCTTTCATGTATGTCTTGTGCGAACTCTTCCTTAAGTCTCTGCAAGGGAAAAAAAACCCAAAATATAATCTGTTTTGTGAAATGGGGGGGGGGGGGGGAACTGTTTTTTAATATTATTTCTTCATTTTTTATTTTTCATTTCTTCATTTTTTATTAAAGTAAAAATTTGAATAGTGATGGTGAAGAGGAAGAAAAGGCATGTTTATCTCAAAAGAACCCACAAATCAGGGTATTTGGGTACCCACTTGTACAGGGT
>JANRGW010039741.1:0-40139 GCA_024733675.1 Psilopsiagon aymara
TGATTTTTCAAATATGATGGACAGTGGCTTAGCAACTTCATTTGCAGCTCCTTCAGGACCCACAGATGGATTTCATCCAGTCCCATGGACTTGTGTACATTCAGATTCTAACTGTAGTATTAAAACTGAAATACTGTACCTTTTGTCACAGGCATCTGAATAGCACATCCAGTCTCTAAGTTTTGTAGCACAGTTTGCAAATCTGTAACCTGATTTTAAAAAGAGCAGAGAACAAGAAGAGAGAGCATGAAAACACTGCCTTTGAACTGTCTGTTCACAACACAGCATTTATGTCTGCATATTTAAGTAATAAATTCCATCTGCATTTTTTTAATTTTTTGACTGTTGTCTCAAGTTATAAACATTACTCCTAACTCAAGACCCAGTGAAACAATGTGGTAAAATACAAACCACCCAGAATCTCTCAAAATACTTTCACAGCTCTACTAAAACAATGCTGAGTATTAGGGCACTTACTGCACTATCAACTTTTAGCCACTGCTATCACTGCACTTATCTTTAACTTAATGGCACGATATGACATACAGCTTTGTTCTAAGAAAATGCTGCAAAATACGGTGCTGTGTTACCAAAAAAGTCACCACTCTAGAATGCACACAGATCCTAAGTGGATAGGTCTTACATATGATCCTGAAATTTCATAGCATTGGAACTATTCTCTTTTGTACTCTGATGCAGCATAACTCTATAGAGACAGTAACCTTCCTATAGGACATTTTCTTTTACTTATTGAAATTTCAAACATATAATCCTTAGTCTTTTAGAAATAAGCTCTCAGGTGACTTGAGTAAAAATATAGGTAGAGAAAAGGAGGCAATGAGAGATGAGGACTATTAGAAGACAGTCCAAGCATGGTAAATTCCTTTCATGTTATCCATATATAATTGATACTACTGTTGAAATACAATACATTTGGGGAGGTTTCTTCCTTCTCTTTTTATAAGCAAACAACCTACTGTTTAAAGACATGCAAGACAGAATCAATGATAGGATGAAGAACAGAAAATTATCTGTGTGAACAGTACTTCCTGCTAAAGGAACAGAGTATTTTGCACACCAACCTATACATCAGATAAGATTATAGGAGCAAAATATTACTCTATTATTCCACTTACAAAACAGAAAAACTGCCCTATATCCCCCTGTATTTTTTTCTAACTTAGGAAAGTTATTCCTGGAAAAAGTAAACACAAGATTTCTAAAGGCACAGATGGAAGCATGTGAATCTGTGGGAATATCACACCCTTCTTTAAGCTGTCAACAATGAATGTATAACAGGGTTTGCACATTGTTGACTCATGCAGAGCTGCACTGAGCAAGCACAGGCTAAGAACTACTACTTTGAGGGACTAAGTTTTTATAGAGTTTCAGTATTAACATTCCACCAAATATCATGAAACTAACTAAAACATTCTGCTTCAAACTACTGCATAAGTGAGCTGCTTTAATAGAAATATCCTGTATATTTACTAAAAAACAAAAGCAGTCTTTACAGCTATGGTAGTGGTGTTCACCATAGTGGCGTTTACCTGCCCAACAGCTCTGTCTCTCTCCAAAGCAGTTAACATTTTCTGTCTCAGAATAGCCTGGTATTTTTCAGTCAACTGCTTGAGCACTGGTTCATATGATGCATAATGTGCCTTTAGCCTGTGAACAGGAAGAGGACAAATGATTCCTCAAAGATGAGTTACACCAGAGATTTCTGTGTAACTTTTTCCCTATCGCTAATAAAAGAATAAAAGTGACAAAAGGCCAACACAGAGGAGACAGCAAAGGTATTTAGCAGGCAACCACCCAACTAGAATACAACAAGGAAAAAAAAAAAAACACACGAGTACTTCAGATCAGTAAGAGGATTCACAGTCTCTTTAGTCTTAACTTCTAAAAGAACCCACCTAATTTTGACCTATTCTTTATCCTTCACACACGTACCGCACATCTATTTTGCTGACTTTTGTTTTCTTGCAGATGGATATTTCATTAGAAAAAAATCACATCTATTATCTGATGAGCAACTAATATTTTTACCTAGACAAAACAGTCTTAATATGATTGCTCTTTTTCTTCACTGCACATTACATTTAAATACTAATTCTTCAGACCAACTAAAAATGAGATATATATATATATATAATCTCTCTAGAGAAACATGTGACACTAAAAGCTTCAAAAATACTGCATCCTGCAAAAAACTGACACACAGAGGTGTCCTGGGTTCACCAGTAGCAGTCATTTTTCTCCTTCTTAGTAGATGGTGCAGTGCTGTGGTTTTAATTTTTGGCCTGCGAACAATGCTATCAAACAACCAATGTTTTTAGTTGTTGCTAAGTAATGTTTACTCCAACCAAGGACTTTCTCAGTCTCACGCTCTGGCAGGGAAGAGGGGAAGCTGGGAGGAAGCAGAGACAGGACACCTGACCCAAACTGACCACAGAGGTATTCCATACCACAGCACGTCATGCTCACTATATAAACTGCAGGCAGTTACCCAGAAGGGTTAGATCACTGCTTGGTCGGGCTGGGTATTGATCGGCAGATGGTGAGCGGTTGTATTCTCTTCCCTTGTTATTTCCCTTATTGTTCTTATTATTGGTGGTAGCAGTAGTGGTTTATGTTATACCTTAGTTGCTGGACTGCTCTTATCTCAACTTCTGGGAGTTAACAATCTCCATTCTCCTCCCCCTCCCTCTGGGAGCTGGGGAGGAGGAAGCGGGGAAGTGAGAGAGGGCTGCATGGCTGATTTGCTGACTGGGTTTAAACCACAACAAGCGGGTAAGTCAGTGAATAGTGCTCTCTTGCTCTAGTATGTATGGATTTCAAGGTTATAGATACAGAACATGTAGCTGCACTACTACACACACTGATTGACAGCAGTATCAATAAGATTCTGTCAATTGTTTGGAGATGCAGATGTAAGCCACTCCCCAATATTATTTTAAAATATGAGCCGACAAGCATGTGCAAAGAAGAAATTTCTAACTTAACTCTGCCACCTGGCTCACTGATCTTCAGGCAAAAATGGAAAGGCTCTACTCATGGAGACAAAGTAGAAAAACAGTTAATAGAAAACTTACAGAACTCCAGAACAACAGAATTAAGGAATTAAAGATTACAAAATAAATTACTCAGTATCAATGGACCAGTTTGGCCTTATTTGCAACCAAAGTAACATAGCAAGTTTCATGTAGGAAGTTCAAGATGTAAAAAGACAGAAAATAACAGCTATGGTTCAGAACCTAGTGTGATAACAAATACTCCTAAAATGGGCAAAGGCCCTAAACCCAGAAATCACTACACATTTATGGAAAGACACCTGTCTAAAAGAAAATCTCAATTTGAAATTATTATAAATACTATGTATTTATTAATGCCACATCACACAACAAAGAATATACCACAAAATCATTAAAAATTGTTTAAGAGATATGGCAGAATGGTCAGATGGCATTGCTATTTATCAGCACACTAATTGCAGCTAGCTTTACTTTAGAACTTTAAATTCCACAATGTTACCTCATTATCAGGTAATAATAAAAAGTACACATGTATACATAAAATGATTTTTTTACCTTTTGATGTCACAAATAAGCCTGTTTTTCTCCTGGACCACTCGCTTATGATGCATTCGATGGAAGTCACGCTCCTTCTGCATTTTTAGGAAAGCCTCTTTTGCTTTGCTATATGCAAATATAAAATTCAAGAGCGACGTATTAGTCTCCTGTTAATTGCTCATCAAGGAGTGCCAAAGACATATAGAAATTATTTTCAGGTATGCACATGACTACCAAAATGAAACTGCTGGTAGCATGCCCTGTGAGGGAGAACACATACTTCCCAGTACTTTTGAGGTCTTTTTTCTGCCAGCTGCATTACAAAACCATGGATACTCTTCACCTTCCCTTTCAGACAAAATCCATAAGCATTCCTGCATTATAAATCTTAGAGTTGAGGTCAACCTTACTTTAAGCACAGGGCTTCTTGTGGAGGTATATATTCAAGTTACAGGTTATTAGAAAACAACGTATTTCTTGTGGGTTTAAAATGCTACAGGAACATGCATCGCAATACTGATTTTCTAATATCTGCACATCTGGATACACAGCCAGCATAACGATACATGCTAGAAGGACATACACAGAAGGATAGCTATCCCTGCGCCTTGAGAATAATGTGTTTAGAGAGCTTCTCAAAAAAATTGTGCTAGAAAAGTTCTGGGCTCTATTAAATCATGTTTGCAGCCTGCTCTCAGGTGTGCCCAGTATGACAACAGGAAGCAAAAAGAACCCCTTTCAAAATTAATGGCAAACATACTGATAACCTGTTACTCTCTAAGCACATTCTATACAGCCATAGGACACCCTGGGATACTCTGCTCCATAAACATAAGTTAAAATACTCTGTATATATTCCGTATATTTTCTCCTTGCCTTTACTGACAGCGGTTTGGCAGAAAAGATTAGCAGATGAACTGCTTAATTGGAAAGGAAACTTGAAATTATCTTGCATAGAAACTGGGTATTTGCTCTTTGCAAAAATAAAGCTCATTTCCTCTCTAACAGGAGATGCAGAGTTAGGAAAACCACTATGACAGCAGAGTATGCCAAAATCACAGGTCCAGGAAGAAGACTCATAACTGCCAGTATATTATATTTAATTGCAAAAATAATTTGTATTTACTATATATGCTTTTATTATATTTATTACTTATACCAACTACCATAGTTGTATGTGTACATTTATATGTGAATTGTTGCATGTAGCAGGAACAATCAAAGACCTGAAGAGCAGCACTGTGAATTAATGCCATTATGTATCAGTCACAGCTGAGAAAAAGCTGGCAGTGAAATCAAAACAGGCAGAGCTGCCCCTGCAGTAACACTGTGAACAGCTCAAAGGAGCTGTGGGCATGGGCACAAAAGCTGTGGAACAGATGAACTGCTGGCGCAGGTATACAAATTACAGATCAATGATTCTGCTCAAGCTCCTTGGAACAGTGAAACATCTGAGAGGCAAATGAACTCGTAGTCTTGGGACAATTCTGTGAAACAACTCCATCATGACACTACTCACAAAATCTGACTTACCACAATATCTCGAACACAAAACCTGCCCCTTCAGAGCTAGAGCAGAAGGCTTGTTTTGAGAGGAAAAAGATGTTGCTACTACCACAACCAAAATACAATTCTTTTACTTAATATATATGTCAAAGACTGCAGGTCTCTTCAGTTAAACTTTTCTCAAGCAAGCAGTTTCATAAAAATAGCAAAAAAGGGCAGGGTCCAATAAATCCAAGTAGCGGTTTTCAAAGATGAGTTACGTGCCTGGTTCCCACGGAGTTTAGGTGGGACTTTGTTCCAAGATGCTGTAAGTTGCAGCCCTAAAATTTTAATTTTAACGAAGACAGGTTTAGAAAACATACTCTTGCTTTTACTCTAACTTATATAGCATTTAGCAGCAAGCATGCTAGATGTATCATATAATTAAACAGATACATTTAAACATGGTGTACAATACAAGAAGCATGCACTTTATTTTTTTATGGTCTAAGTGGAGAAATATGTGCAGAAATAGTTAGATTTTAGAACAGAAACAGATCAGCTGAGGATTTTATTGCTGGCAACAGCACTAACAGTAATAATAAATATGATTTCCAGGTTTGCTTTATATGTTGACTGTTACTGTGGCTGTAAACTGGGTGCATATTTGTGAGCATGCTTCCAAAAATCAGGACAGATAGCTACTTGCGAATGTTTAGCCTTCATAACTGATGTTTGTGAACTCAGTTACAAACCTCACAGAAAAGCTGCACATGGCTTTCCTTCTGCCTACCTAATACCTAAATCATTAACTTATAAATAGTACAGTTAGCAATCCTAGTGATTAACACCATCTTGAACCTGATATACCATTATGTTGCCACTGACACATTTAAATACAATGGCAATACAAAGGGTCTGTCCACAGAAAACACCAAAAATGGATGGGACTCAAGCTATTTTAATTCATCACACAGGTGTAATTTAACATTCCTATGAAGTTACAATCTATTATTCAACTCTAGCAAATATTACTAGGATATTAAAATACAAATCACAGGAGACAATGAATTAAAATTAACTAGTCTCCTGTAAGAGTTAATAATTTTCAAAGACACTTTCAAATTTTTCTTGAATATTCAAAAGAATAGTTACGCTTTCATTAGAGATAACATCCCTTACCAATCAATCAGGGCCTAGCTGTAGCCTTCAAGATAAAAGAACACATGTCAGGTATACTCTAACTCCTGTCACATGCCAAACTAAGGTAAAATTAGTTTTGATTTCGATCACAACAGTTTTTGGTTTTTGAAAACACCTAAAAGATTAGTAGTGTATCTAAACCTTAAAGTAATAACTATCACTAGCTTTGGAGTAGAATTATGCTAATATTTCTTTTATTGTATGTATCCAGGGATTTTGTTACCTTGCAAGATGCCTTCAGTCATTGGACAGCTTATGAAAAACACATACCTAATGCATACAGGAAGCAAACCTGACGATTTTCTCTTCAAATAGTGAAATGTAACCAGCAGCCAGCAATCTACTCTATTAGCCTGCCTGCTTGCCATGCAATCATGTAAACACTATATTAAAATACCCAAAATACAGTTACAGTTAGCTTTTAAACACTGAATCTCTTCCATCAATTGCTAAACATTAAAGCATGAGGTAACTGGTTTACAGTCATTTATCCTGTATCTCAATCAAGGTTTTCTGACTAATCCACAGAGCAAAACATGAGACATTCTTTGCCCACAATTCCTTGATTTCTAACCAGTCAAATCACATCTTCAGTGCAGCCTGTTTTCAGTTTAAGGTAGTAGATTCTCTCTCAATACCTGAAAACTAACTGTCCTCCAGGTAATTTTGGTTCCTGATGGAGTAATTGCTTTACCATAGTAAGGGCACCAACTCCAGTATTGAATGTATGAACAACATTCACTACAGTAAATGGATTTAGTATAGGACAAGGTTTTTCCAAAGACACAAAGGAACACTGTAACTCAAGACGCGAGCAGCAGAAATGCTCCATTTTACAAATTCATATACTGCTTTAATTCATAAATTATTAAAAAATAACCAACACCAAAAAACACCTGGGAAAGAAAAATAAAACAAAACACAAACCCAGGTGAAATAAATGTCACAGAAGTGCTGAACTTTTAACATCAGGATCAATGAAAACATTGGAAAAACAAGGTAGGGAAAATGAAGTAGTGACCAAAAGCAAAAAACAAGTTTCACATCTACATATATTCCATTCTAGTATTAGCAGGAAGACTGAAAATAAAGCTCTCCCTACAACTGAATAAAGGAGGGCTAATTTTAATAAGTGTTTTAACAAGGCACATGCAGAATAAGTGCAATATTTAATAGTAAATGCCCATGAACAGAATTTACTCACTTCTAATCTGTCATACAAATTGCCCTACATCTCACTGCCCTCTCTGGAATACCATACAGGTGACAAGACTCATTTACCACCAGAGCATTACTATTTTAGGTTTCATAAATGAAACAGGGCACAGTGTCAGTTCATGGATTGTTTTGTTTTGTTTGTTCATTTTTAGCACAGTTCACTTTAGTGAATGTTAGGAGTTTTATTTAACAGCCTGTAGGAATCTATCATATTGGCAATGTCTTTTCCCTCTCCTGCTTTCTTCCTGTTGCACATTATCATGTCATCTTTCAGCTTTTTAAATAGACATCTGCTACCAAAAATTTTCTGGCATCTTGAAGAGTAAAGAGACATGGGAAAAACTCAACTCATTCATAACCTCAGTGAAATGGTTTTGAGCTTTATTGTTTTAAGCATGTAGCAACACAACATAACCAGGAAAACTCTTACTAAGTCATAATCCACTCAGATTACCTTGATATAGCAAGCTCTGCTTCATAATAAAGGTAAAAAAGAAGAGTGAGGAAGGAAAGCCTGTTAAAATTACTCTTGACAGTATTAAATTTCAGAAGGGCCAAATCCTTATCTTTTCTTCTTTTACTATACATTACTGCTCCTTTCTCTCCCACTCAATGAGAGCCAACCCCTAACTATCCATTGACCAAAGAAGCTGCAGATTTTTAAAAAAAAAAAAAAAAAAAAAAAAGGATGTTTTCTATATGGCCCATGTCCCAGTGCAACAGTTGTCCTGGGTTCAGCAGTAGCAGTCATTTTTCTCCTTTTTAGTAGATGGTGCAGTGCTGTGGTTTTGACTTTCAGCCTGCGAACAATGCTATCAACCAACCAATGTTTTTAGTTGTTGCTAAGTAATGTTTACTCCAACCAAGGACTTTCTCAGTCTCATGCTCTGTCAGCGAGGAGGGGAAGCCGGAAGGAAGCAGAGACAAGACATCTGACCCAAACTAGCCAAAGGAGCATTTCATACCACAGCATATCTTGCCCAGTATATAAACTACGGGGAGTTACCCAGGAGGCCCAGATTGCTGCTCGGGTCGGGCTGCATACCAGTAGGTGTGTGGTGAGCAGTTGTATTCTCTTCTTTTATCATTATTATTATTGGTGTTAGCACCTTAATTACTGGACTGCTCTTATCACAACCCATGGGAGCTGCATTCTTTTAGTTCTCCTCCACATCCCTCTGGGAGCGGGGGAAGGAAGAAGGAGGGGAGTGAGAGAGTGGCTGCATGGTTCTGAGTTGCTGGCTGGGCTTAAACCAGGACAGCAGTATATTTAGACTACACAATATTTGACTTGATTATTAAAGCTGTTTCTTTAACTATTAGACTATGGCAAATTAATTTATTAAGTTAAAAAGTAATAAATCATTATAATTCGAAAATAATTTTATCATCATTATTAGCAGCAATGATTATTTAACATCTGAGTAGCTATTTTCATATAAAGGAACAATCTAAATGAAAATTAGTAGCTTGGGCAATCTTGAAGAAAAAATCAAGGAGATGAAGGTAATTTTTTACAGCTCTGCATTTTAAAGCTATGCACTGACAAAACTGAACAGAGCACCTAATTAGGTCTCAGGGTAAATTCTCAATGAATACATACATGTGCAGATGTACCATTCTTAAGAAAAGGCTATGCCACAGGTAGCTCACTACTGCACCTCTCCAACACACAGATTAAATATTTTAACTCTATTATCACTTCAGTAAAACTGGCTTGTAAAATCAAGTACTACAATGTACACACAGGTATAACCAAGAATGGTAATTTACTCTGACATATCATTTACCACCAGGACCAGAGTGATAGATTTTTTTACAATTAAAAAAATGAATAAATGTGTAAGTGATTTTTTTCCTATGTTAATAGTTTGAAGTAGCTGTAATTTATAGTCCTGTATTTTAATACAAAAATCACATACCTGTTTTTTAGTTCTACATATTATATTCTCATGATCCGGGTTGGACATGGCCTTGAGTGTCATGGTTCAGTGGGAGGTGTCCCTGCCACATGGCAGGGGGGTTGGAACTGGATGATCTTAAGGTCCTTTCCAACCCTAACTATTCTATGATTCTTTGTAGTAGTTTGTTGTGATTACTGAATATTGAAAATTATTTTCTATAGCTCAGTAAACACAAATAAAAGAAACTGAGATTTTAGGTTTCTAACTGAGCTCAGAGAAACTTGAATTGTAAGTGGCACCTAGAAGTAAAAATATGTGCAGCCAGCAGAACAAACAGGAACTTATTCTTTCCATTCAGAACTCAGGTTTACTTTATGTGGCCATTTACTACTGTATATCAAAGTGTCAGTAAGAGCAAATAACATACTTTGCAGCATGTTTATAGTTTTCCAGATCTTTCTTCAATTGCATATTTTCAGCCTCAAGTTGCTGGTTGTGGGTATACACAGTTGGAACCAATTCAATGTCTTTGGCTGTGAGCAGGCCTCTCTGTACAAGTTCATACCTAGTAGAAAAGAAACAGAGGTATTATGTTCCATGCTCCCTTTTTTCTCACTTCACTGATGTCTCCCCTCTCATACTAGCATTTACCTAAACTAGAATTACAAAGATATTTATCATCTCAAGGCCTTTACATTCTAAGATCACTAACAATTAGCAACAGTACTATAGCACCACCCTGTTCTATTTTACTAATTTTCATTCTAAAATGTATTAGACTTCATAATAATCAAAAGACATGTTATGCATAACAATATTTAAGGTTACACAATTGCTCCCTGCTTTCCTTTCTTCCAAATAGCTTAAATAGAAGACAGGAAAAAACATTCTTGTTCAAATATATATGTACAAATATATCTGTATACATTCACAGTGCTTTTACATGCAAGTTTATTTTTTGAGGACTCAAGTAAAATGGCAAAGCTGCAGATAACCTGGATAAATGATTTTATGAGCTATCTTCAGCATAGAATACAGAGCTTACCTAGGGAAATTTCTACTTCTCGTTTACTTATGTTGCCCTCTCATTAAATTCTATTTACCAATATTTACCTATTTTACCAGCCCTTGTGAAAACAGGATTCTGTGATGCAGAAGCTTGAAGGCTACTTTGCTTAAATACTTGCACAGATTAACTTGCCTTTTGAGAAGTAAAAGGAGAATCTGGAGCAGCATGTAATGCGGTATAGCAGCCTATGAATATCCATAGCCCCTGGCAATGAAGCCTACTCAAGTCTCATATCTTTTAGGACTATTCATCTTTTGGTAGGATGTCAATGAAAGCTAAGAATACTCTAACAGTAAAAAGGATATAGGCATTAACACTATTCATATTAGGCTTATTTTAAAGGCATTTAACTATAGAGCAACTGAAAGTACCTAAATATCTTCTATACAAAAAGAAAGCAGGGATGTTGGAAAAGATTCAGGGAAGCTAAATTTAATCAAAAAAAAAGCTGACAGGCACTACACAAAATAAATTCTTCTGCAGAACCCTGTTTGTTCAAGGAATAATTATAAGTGATCTGTCAAAGTGTTTTGAAAGACATAAAGATTCACATCTACATATATGAGCATAAGATGCTTTTGTGCAAGCAGACATTGCAGAGGTGATTCCAGAATCCAGAACACATATGTACAAAACAGCTATTTCTTACCTGCTTCTGTCCTAAAAGACATTCAGAAAAGCAAGACATTCAGTTCATACAAGCCCTTACACACCCATGGAAGACGAAGACATTGTACACTACTGCAGCCGTATCAGTTCAGCATAGGCTCAATGGAGCTATAAATAATTTATACCAGATAAAGACAGTCCCACCATCAGCTTCCCTGCTGATTGTGACTGCAGCTGAAAGAAGCTCTTCATAGGAATTCTCTATGAGGAGTAGTAGGAACATTTTTTGCCTTTCAGGTGAAAAATATATCGAACCTGTGTGGATTTCTTTTCCCCAGTAGTAAGGAAGTATGAAAAGAACAGCAGTAATTCAAAAGAGAAGTCATACTAAATGCTATCTCCCACACTTGGACACAAGCTGCAGATTTAAAACTTGAAGACAGGAAGCACAGCATAGGTAGGTCAATAAAACATGCTGTAGGAACAAAAAGTAGTTGTAGAATAAGGGATTCTTACTCAACAAGCAACTTTTACTTAACATCCTCAAAAAAAAAAAAGGGGGGGGCATGTTAGAAGCTCTTAAATCCAAATTACATTAAATTACAGTCAGCTACTTATCTGCAGCCTTTGGACACTTCTAGGAATGCTCATCCCTATGAATTAAGCTGTCACTCACAGTCACCACCAGTAAATGAAAGATCCTAAGCAAATCACAGTGGCAACAGGCTTTGACAGTAGAAGAAGCTTAGTCTTCTCCCTCAAAAAATATTAAACGATGAGCAGCTACAACTCCTGCTAGAAATATTGCCAAATAAGGGCATTTTTCATCACAAATTATCACAACTTTACATATTCCTTTATTTGCTAGAAAAAACTCTCAAGTGAATGACCTAACTGCACATCATGGAAACCATTGCACTTCTGCACCAAGACACATAAGACATGGATAATTGATGAATTTAGCCTCCAGCAGAGCTAAGAACTCTGAAAGACAATTTTAATGAAATACAATTAATGCCAACAAATTCACTATGCCCTTGTCTAAAAACAGTACTAAAAATGAAGGCTTCTGTGCATGTAGCTGACATGGAACAAAAAACCCCGCAACAAAACTGCATTGTGTAATCTCATTATCTTTCATCAACCTAGTCCTGTAAAACTTCTAGAACTCCTACGTATCTAGCTGACTGCCAAATATCTTTTGTTCTCACTTTCCATTACAGAAGGGAACTGGGATGCAAATTACATTAGTCAGTTCCATGCACACACAGGTATTTTCCTAAGCTTTTCATAAATGAGTAATTATTCTTGAATCACTATCTAAGCAAGAATCTGGAAACCTAAGGTAACTATGATTTTATGATCAAGCCCAGTGCAGACTGACTAAAACCAATACATTGCTACTGTATATATACATTACACTGAATTCAAGGTTCTAAGAGTTTAAAGGAATCAGGTTGCAGAGACCCTGCATTAAACTGATAGGCAGCACAGAACAGTTCTTTCCTAAGGGACAATTCACCTAGAGATGCATTCAGGGATTAAAAGTTCAAATTTTAGGTTTTACAAGAACTTCTTACTGAAAGTTATCATTCCAACTGATAATGTCTTCAACCATTTCAACAGAAGGCTAAGAAAGAAATGACAGTGGAAAAATAAAGCACCTTTTTGCCTAGTGTACTCCTCCAATCCATTACAGTGTGTAAGTAGAAAATTTCTATTACCATGTTATGCAGGCAAGAAAGTAGGTATGTCCAGATGGCCTTTTGCAAATCAGACTTGCTATTACGTCACTTGTGTTCTGAGCCAGTTCTAATACAAAAACTGAGTATGTTTCAGTTTGATGCTGTCCTGAAACTGATAACCCTTGTTTCTCTTGGGATTTATGAACTCAGAGCAACAACATATATTAATTTAACCCTATCATTTCCAGGCCAAAGAGGGCAGAGAGCAGACACAGCTTAAGCATGCCTGGAATTAAGCAGATTGTTTCCACTGTCTTCAGAGACTTGTGACATGGATGATCACAGCCTATACCCATTTTCTTCAATCTGCGCAAAGGAATTTTTCTGTAACAAGTTTACCCTTTATGCTCAGAGCAGACACGGTAGCTTTGTTGCATGTACTCTTATGCACAACCCAGGTGATTTTTTGCAAGGCACACAAGAAGATAAACATAGCTTTTAACCTTGCTTGGTCATCTACATTTAGTCACAATTTTAACCACATCAAACAGAAAAGAATTTTCAAATCACATTTCTGTAATCGGCCTGCAACTTTCCTTTTACTCCTAAGCTGAAACACTGCCAGGTCTCCAAGAACACTTACAGATACCAGTCCGATGAGTATACTAACTAATCACAGTGATAACTTTGTGCATATGTGAGAACAGCAAATGATTCATCTGTTCATCAGACTGGCAACATGCTGACAGCAGCAGTAAACTCTCTGGGATTAGGAGGAATGGTCTGTCAGATGCATGAATTTACAGTTGATCAGCCCTTGCACTTCATACTTCAAAGCTGCCAATCCAGTATGTTTAATAAGCAACTAAAGCACTATAAAATTTCGTATATCAAAGGAACAGAAAATTTAATGGTAAATTAGATATTCTAAAAAATAATTAAAATAACATTTTCAGTTCCCAAAAGTAAAACTGGAAGAAAAAGTGTAAGAGCAAACAAACTGACACAAGGAAAAAAATCATGACAGTGTGATGAAATTACACATTATATCATAGAAAAAGAGAGGGTTTGGCTTAAAGTAAAACACAATCAAATCCTAACATTTTATATAGCTGGAGAGAATAACAACATTTTCTCAAACTCTGAAGTAAACACAGATAATTTGGTCGAATTGAAGTGACCTTTATATCACAGACAGACAATTATTTCGAAGCAAGCCTTTTGATACATTTTCTCTATGTTAATTAATTTCTCATTTTAAATTCCATTAGGACTTGATCACCACAGCATGAGAGTGTGTCATCCCAATACATAATAAGGAACCCGAGTACACCAATTTGCTCTTTCATTAATACTGTAAGTTATCTATTTCAAATCAACATGAAACATTTTTAAATAAGGTATTAACGCAGACAAAGTCTCAACACAGTAAGAGCAGGACCTGATAAGATGAGCTCATTTGTAATGCTACGGAAAATAAAGTATTACTTATAGAGAAAAAAAATGTATGCATAGTTAAGGATTTACAAGATAGGGTTTGCTCAGACCTGCACTTGCTCTGTTAAAAAGCACTTTGAATTTTGTCATTGATATAAATTCAGGTTAAGTGCTTCAAAGAAAGCTCTAGTTTCATAAAAAGGTGCTATTTATATCTGTCTAGTATTAATTCTCTTTCAGCCTAAAAAATTTCTAACTTCAAACTTGATGCTATTCATATCAGTTCTTTTGTTTAAAAAGAACACAGAAGTACAGAGCTCCTTCTCTAAAGAGTCATTTAAGTCACATTGTTACGCTATAAAAAGCTGATCATCATTAATTCCAAAGGCAATGCCTGACTGGCACGCTCCACACTAGCAAGACCAGAGCCTTGCAAACAACAGCAATGACTCCCCATTAAATCCATTTTCTAAGAAATTTTAAAAGCTTCAAGGCCTTCGTAGGAAAAAAAGTAAGTGTTTAAAAACTGACTACAAGATAACTCAAAGAGAGGTGTTTCCAGTTCTCAAAGTCTTTCCAGTGCAACTTACAGATTCAGAGCAAGCCTGTAAGTAAAGTATTTCAAAAGAATTTTATGAAAATTGTCATCATTTGCTACAAAATAATTCAGTTCTCCTCTTGAGCTTTGCAGCATTCCTGGCACATCATTCTTACTCCATTACAGAAAAAGGACACATCATGTGGGATTCTTATATATGAAGGAGGAGGAAGTGGAGTATTTAGACAAAGCTACATGTTTAAACTTCTGTACAATAACGGACAAAATCCTTGCAATCTATAAAAGCTGGGGGGGGGGGGGGAATAACAACTCAAGAGTTTACTCTCCTGATTACTGTAAGAATTAAAATTTTAGGGAAAAAACAACTGTATTATTTTGACTGACATACCAAAAATTACCAAGTATCAAAAACTGTGATTATTCTACTTACAACAATAAAATGTACTTAGCTATGATGAATACCCAAATCCACTCAATTACAGTACACATACTGTAGCATACTACAAAATATTCAGTTTTCAAGCAGGCACTCATGGTCTGGAAACTAAGAAAACATCAAAGCCGCATGATTTCTCAGCCCTGCTGAAGCGAAATCATGGTCATCTTGTATTGGACTCATTTGATCCAATGTTGATTAGTCTTTGCACTGTAGCTGGTTTTAATTTTCATTGGTAGCCAGTGGAGAGCAGAACATACTTAAAAAAATACAACTGAATTAATTTGTCTTAAAGGAGATGGCTTAAACAACTCAGACGATTTGCATCCTGAAAAAGAGTATTTCTCTTCATTGCTCACAAAAGAGGCCTCAGGTGACCACTGCAGGTTTCTTAATGTCTACAGTTAGATGAAATGCACTCGGTCTGCAGACATACCTGTTTAAGAGCTCCCTGAAGTAAGCTTTCTTGAAAGTCTGTCCTTGAAACAATAGTTTGCAGCCTCATTCTCAACATCAATATAATTACTTGGCAAAGCATTACATGTTTAAGATTAACTTGTAATTAAAAGAGTGTTCTGGAAATATATCCTGAAATACTGGAAATATTTGAATCCTGAGCATCTACTTCGTAATTCTCAGAGTCTTAAAATACTTTACCATTCCGTTTGAAAGCAGTCAAGGGTTCTGGACATTCCCAATCTGACCAGGAAATTGCAGAAGAAGTCATCCATTGCTTCAGGTATTTCAGAAACTGATTTCTTAGATGTCAGAACAGATTGCAAAGCCTGAAATTGAAATTTGGTAATTGTTATTAATCGTAAAAGAGAAATTTAATTTTAAAATCTTCTATTTCTGAAGTCATCTAAAGTCGCAAATCTGCTGGAGTACAGCTAAATGCTTCCTTTGCCTTTACTGATCAGGTAATCACTGAACAGTGATGCAATCACTGTTCTTTCTAATGTCAAGTTCTGTAAAGGGTTATGGAGAAATAATTCAAAAATCACCAGATTTAAGCAAGTATATTGAAACTGCCATAATCTGATATGGACCTGAACTATTTAAACTGATGCATGATCCTGTGCAATGACCAGAGAGAAAATATTAGTTCTCGCACTCCTGTACCCTTCAGCAACCTTCAAAACTACTGATAAGAAAAAACAGTGCTTCATTTAATGAAAAAAGTCAAACTCCAAGGTGACGGCAAAATGGCTTATATTCTTTTTGTAACAATGCATGCAATGGAGAGACTGAAAGAACTGCATCTCCATCATTAGATGTCTTAGGAAGTCACACAAAGATCAGCTCTCCCTTTTCTTCCCAACACCCTTATGCAGGCAGTGAATGAAGCTGCCAGACATTGCTACAAGTGTTAGCAGAATGCAGATGGTGCACTGAGGCTTCATATGCAGCTCATCCAGTGCCATCAAGATAGACAGCTATTCAGATAAGTTCAGCTCATGGGTCAAGCATAGTTGCCAAAAGCAGAATCAAAACAAAACAGAAATTCTACTACAGATGGAGGGGGGAGCAGAAATAACAATAATTAAAATAAAAAGAGCTTTCACAGCTTTCTGTTGCAATGCAAATTTCTTTCCTTCACTCAACCCCATTCAGCCCACTCAGTGCACAGCTTGATATTAACCTTTCCTAGAGAGATTTCAAGATGCAAGGAAGTATGAAAAAAGTAAAATACGACCCAGTCTGAGACTAGTCCCCCCTCCCTCCCAAATGTATTTAAAGATAACCAGATGAGAGACACTGCCACAACTTGGCAGCCAAAGGGTTGCTTAATTTATCAGGATGCAAACTCATTACAATGATTTGACATACCTAAATATGAGGGTCTTAGCATTTGGTAACTTCACATAGGCACAGCACTGCAGTGGACTTGCTCAACAATGCAGGCTGCTGTCTAAGACAAGCTATCACATTGCACATGCCTGCTTCCTGGTGAGAGGGTGACAGAACCATCTGGGGCTTGACAACTATCACTTAGTGCACTCCTGAAACTCAGGTTCTATGAGAACATGTTCTGCATATTATTAAGAAAAAGATACCACTGTAGAGATGAGAAGCAGAAACAGCTTCCACACATGCCTACCGCCTTTGCCTTTCAATACTAACAAAACTGAAGAAAATCCAGTGAGATAGTCATCAAAACATGTTAAGAGCTGTGACTATGAATTATTTCCCCCCAAACATTTATAAAAGAATCTGTAGGCCAGGGATTTTTGATAACTCTGCTCATTTATGGCTAATTCATGTCCTTAGTAGGAGCCCTATCAACATGACTGCATAAATTACCTGGAGATAGAAGCATTCCTCTCAATAAAACCACTGGAAAAATCTCATAGCCTTTTAGTACAATACAGAAAATGTTGTGTTTAATCCAAGCAACCTACCTAATATAAACAGGAAGAATTGTAATGTACAATCAAGACCATGTAGCACTGTAGTATGAATAATATAATATGCCAACTGCAATGTACAATTCAGCATATTTTCATTACTACAGATACAGTACATCAAGTACATCAGACAAGTGTATTTTCTAATTGTGGTAACACAAGAACTAAAAAGAGTACATCTGCAGACATGCAGCTGCATCCCTTTTCTTGCTTCTTTCTTTCTTTATTCTAAGTGAGGCAAATGTCTAATATTGTTGCTCGTAGTTTCCCAAACACATCTATAAAGCCAGCCTTTGGAAAAAAATGACACAGTTTGATTCCCTTAATAAATGGAATTATGATAGAAATTCATTTCATCCGTGCAGAAGAGAATTTATTGGCTAGATGCTAGTACTGACAATCATTTCAGGGACCAAAGCTCAAGCTGGGAACAATACAGGGGAAAATGAATGCAGTCTAACAGACATAGCATTGGAACAGGGCCTCAAGAAACCAGAACTATATTCCTAGCTCTTCCACAGGCTTTGTGAGAGATATTTGGCTAACTAACCACTTGCTTTAATTGTAAACTTGGATGACTACCCATAGAATAGTGTAACAGTATTTTTTCATACGTATTTACTTATTTAGGAAAAGACGATTTAATTGTAAACCAAGTATGTTCTTATTAAATTTCTTAAACTAAAAAGAATGCAAGAAAGGAATTCATGGATTTGTAACATGCTCAAACAAATAAAAAAGATCAAACCTACATTAAAAACAAAGTTAACAAAGGACAATGTAACTTCACATTATCATTTGGGATACTAAGAAAATAAAGATCCTGCAATGGAAGCGGAAAAGCTGTAACTACTGGACAAAGTATTTCAGCCAGCTTGCTTTCACATGCGGTTTTTCAGAAGTTCTGTATCCTTTTCCTACGATCACTATCAGCTGATGATTTTCTTTCACAGGCAAAATATTCTGCTGCATGTGTTTAAAATTCGTATTCCTTTGCAATGTCTCAAAAGAAAGGAAAACAGAAAAAAAAAATAATCATGAGCTGTGACTAATTGTGACTAAGAAGGACAAATGAGGACTAGAACAGGAACAGCAGGCAGAACCACTGCTGTCCAAAGCATGCGTTGCCCAGCACAACTGCACTTGCAATCAGCTGCTATTTCATCACCAGACTACGGGGAAATAGTATTTAGAGATTAGAGCTCCACCACCCTCATTTCCCTGCTGGGATTCAAACAAAAATACGAACTGTAATTGTTGAGGGAGCCTCAAACTCCTTTACGACCAGTAGTTCCACTGCATGCATACAAAGATCAAGAAAACATGCCTCAAATATCCCTTTTAAAATACAGCTTTGATTCCTAGACACCATTTCATTTTTAAAGGTGAAAAGCACCACCTCTCCTTTGCTTATGCTTGCTGTCCTTCATTTAATAATTAGGGCTAATTACTTTCAGAAGAAAATTAGAAAATAAGCTTCTTTCTTAGATTTTCCTGGTTACACTTGACCTTTTCAAAGAGTGTAAAAGAAACTAATCACTCAGTTTAGAAACTGTGAATATTTATATTAACTGCATTTGCAAAATCAGTTAAATATTTTTACCTAATCACTTTATCTGTGCCTTCTCTATATAATTTCCTTAAAGATTTGCATCTGGTATTGAAATGCAATCTTTAATATGGAGTTGGGTATACAAGTTACTATGAACAGCAAATACACACAATCACTTAAAACTGTTTATCCCAGAGTAGCTACTTCAAGATATGATTATTACCTAATTTAACCTATTTCAGCCATGATTAGAAGGTAACACTTGAAAATGTGTACTAATTGTTTACCATGTGAACAAGACAGTCTTCTACTGTGCTTCTTAGCTCAGAGTTGGATGTTGAGTCAATATTAATTCACAGGAAACAGTGCTTCTAACTTGGGTCACCAAGAGCATTTGCTGCAGCACTAGGTTTTTCCAATGAGTTAGCATCAAATAATCTAGTCACCAAGCCTCACAAAATATACAGGAAGTTGTTAAGAAAGCTGTCAAAGAACTACCTAGTGTATTAAAACATTTTTCTATTCATGTCTTTCTGTCTAAAGGCTGAAAACAATATTTCAGTTTCAAAACTACAAAAAAGTGAGCTCTCCTCCTGAAAAATGAGTCAAGGAGCAAGAAGCCAGACATCTACTAACATAAGCACAAGTCAAAGAGTTTCAGCATACATGTTCTTCTTTTGTTTTAAGGAAAGGTAACACTTTCTTCTGGTTGATTACATGGGATAGATATTGTTTCCTCAAAGTTCAGCAAATAAGGAGGTAAAATATTATTTAAATATAGCACTGTCAAAAGATCAATAGATCAAAAAATTTCTTCCTTGTCTTGCTTCTTGTTTGTATGTCAACTCACACAGACATAACTTCAGTTATCCCTAAATAACATAGGAACTGCCACTACTTGGTTAACAATAAGCATATTCAGTCTTAAAAATCTCTGCTGTCTTCCCTTTTGTTTTCAGGTATTTTCAGCTACAATACATAAGCTCCAGTATTGTCAGTTTTCATTCAAAGTTTCATCTAAACACAAAACTGATCAGTTTTGTATTGAACTATTGCAAAAGAAGATGCATATCTTCCCTCCATTTTGATGTTAAGAATCATTCACCTTATTTTCTCTTTGCATTACTAACAATTTGCTTTTGCAAAACAAAGATTATGACAATACCTTACTGATAAGGCTGTAAGATAGTGGCAATATTAGAAACAGCAGGGAAAAGCACTTTTCCATTAGACTGTTATAAGCACGTAACTCCAGGTAAAACATTTTGGAAAATGCAATATAACAATCCCACTGTGTAAGTCTGAACTATTACATGACTGTTCTCAAATCAAAATGTAAGTGCAAGAAGTGTCAAAAATGAATGGTGGGAAATTATCATTTCATTAATGCTTTGGTTTAACATAGTATAACTGCTCATTCTTTAGTTTCAATACATAAATAATTTTTCTAGCAAAGTACTCAAACATACAAGCTTCTGTTGACTCCTAGGCATAGTTTCTTTGCTATATCAGGGATCACACTCCCATTCAGTATACTCAGAAGGAGAAACAAGCCATAAAATATTGATAAATTGCCACAGCTTTTATGTATTTTAAAGACTCTACCTACATATTTGTTACATGTACCTGCAATATCAGGTTCCTTATGGAACACGGAATGAACAGAAGTTAAATGATGAAACTCAGGAAAAACAAGTTGCCTTTTCCACTGTGGCATATGCTTACCTCTAGAAACTTCTAAAAAGTAAGGATACAACCTTTTCCTCACAAATATTTCCTAATTAAATTAGGATGTGTAAATTTTAAGCCACCAATGCCCCCAGAATTACAGATGTTTAAGTAGCCCTTACTAAAATTTGGGCATCTTCAGCCTGTTCTTCAATAGTCCGCAAAGCCTTTGCCAGATCCTCATCATCTTCTTGAAGACTGGATCCATCATCTGATGGAACCTAAATGAAATTATTTGAAGTATCAACATATTTTATACCTCTTTCTTCCAGAATACAACCATTTCCACTTCCAGTAGAACTACTGGAAATAATCTCATTCTTGTTAAAATAATATTTTGTCATATTTAAATAGAATTTATATTACTGAAATATTCATTATATTATATTCATCTCAGAGGCTGAGATGTAAATAGGAATACCTGTATCTTTAAGAAAATATTTAATGTTCAGATGTTCAAAGTAAAACATAAATCAACTGACAATAAATCTTCTCTTGAAAAATAAAGATATGCCTAGCATCACCACAGTTTATAGAAGATTTGTGTCATCTCCCAGGACTTTTTTACGACTGATGAAGTAAAACAGAAGAATGAAACATGAATAGTCTACCATACATACCAGAAGATCATTAATATAGTAAGTTACCTCTTCATACTGGTGATCATCCTTAGAGTCATCTGTTATGGTAAATTCTGCAGCTGTCAAGTCTGAAACAGCTGAAGCATGTGATGAATTCCAACTTTAAATAAGAAGTATCATAAAGCAAACATCTATAAATCTGTTACTACCACCTTTCCCCTTGTTCTTTCTGACACAAGACTTAGCACCTCTAGGCTTTCACCCTTTAGCTGAACAATCTCCAGGCAAAACAATGTGCATAGAGAATTCCCTTGGTAACAGCAATTTTTAAATCAAATTCAGATGTCCAAGTTCAAACATTGACATCTGAGATCAAGTACTGAACACTAGAGAACCATTTACTGCAGCTGATACAATTGCCTTAATTACAGCACAGCTACAATAAAAAAAAGATAAGGAACTTTCAAAATGTAAAAATTCATTTGGCAATTACCCACAGTTCCTCCAAATGCTTTGCACTCGAATTTTTCATTCCAAGTAACTATAAATGGTGCAAAATTAAAAACCAAAATATTTTTTCATCCACTACCCTCACAGCCCATTAAAGTATAACTAAAATGTTTTTAGCAAGATGCTCCATTGAGAGTTTCCATAGGAAAACAGTTAGCCTATAAATGACCCGTGTAAATAAACCAGAATTAAATTTCAGCAAAAAAAGAAAACCACCAATTCAGTACTTCACACACAGAAGAATAAAAGATACATGATTTTCCAGCTGTGCATCAGGTTTCCCAAAACTGAGTTATTCTCCCAGGCCTTTTGCTACAGCTTTCACAGTACAATACATATGTAAAAGCATCATCTGCATTCAAGACCCCAGCATCAACAAAACTATCAGTTAAATCGTAACCATCTGGAAGGCTAACAGCTGAAGATCATGGCCCAGAAAAAGGACAAATACCATTTGGTTTTTAGAGATGCTGTTTACGGTTTGAGATAAAAGATGGAGAGATGCCATTTTCTCTTGTAAACAACAGAAAAAAAAAGCCAAAACACAAATAAGGAAGTCATTGAGTGACTAAAGGCATAACTTTCAGTAATGAGTCAAAGCACATCTGCTTATCTCCAACTGCACAGAAACACTACACATCTACTGTAAAAATTGCACACAGTAATAGGAAAACACCCTGAATACTTAGAATCTCCTGTCTAAGCTTAGAACAAGAAAGCAAATGCCTGTAATACATGTATCCCCCAAATTTACTTCCCAACCTACTGCATCAGAGACTGCAGATGCCCAACCCAGGACTTAAGCCACCACCCCTCTGTATCTCAAATTTCCGTTCTCTAGCTTGACCGATTCGGAGAATGCTTAATTCTAAAACCTGAACTATGCAGAAACTCTTCTCCAAAAAATGTCTACTGTACTTTCTTTCATAAGGAAGGGGGAAAAAAGGAAGGAATCCAAAACCTATTAGACCTAAATCTGTTTTCTATCACATCAGAAGAAATCTAGATTCATTCTTCTGACTTTAATGAGAGTGATGCATGGAATCAGACTCTATAACTCAAGGAAAGGTATGTTTATTATGAGGCCAGGTGCAAGGGGGATTGCTCCTCCTAACTTACACACCAAGGGGTTAAGCGAGCAGATATTTATTACACACGAATATGCATATTCATCAGGTTCCCGAGAGAGGGCAGGGATATTACGGTTAGTTTACATACTCATGATCATAAGTCCCCTCCCTTTTGACACTTGCGCACTGCCCTCCAACAGTCCTGGGCAGGGGTCTTCGAGATGAAGTAAGCAGTCTTTCTCATGTGGGCAGGGGTATTCAAGATGAAGTAAGCAGTCCTTCTTATGGTGCACTTTTCACCTTTGGCACAGTTGGACGCCCCAGCAATCACAATTAGCTGAAACCAGTCGTATCTGCAAGTTTCTGATAGCTGGCAAAGATTTAGAGCAGTGTGACCTTCATACAAAACTTACTGCAAGCAGAACAGGATGGGCAGACAAGGAGTATCCTAAGCTAGCAGATGCTCGGGAGTCACTGTCTCCAAACTAACTGATAAATTAGAAGGAAGGTAAGAAAGAATTCACTCATCGGAAGGATGAAAAGAAATAATTCACTCTTGTTAGTAAGACTACTAAATTCTGTTATCACACCACAGGCTTACAACAAAAACACTGTTCTCTACCTTAGACCTAAGTTCAGTTAAAAGTATTTTAACCCTATGTTTTCCAGGCACTTGCTTTCCAGATGTCAGGAGGGCAAAGAAATTGCACAGTTCAACAAATGTAACTTCTCTCAGCATGAACCACATGTGGATCCACCATGGGAAGCAAAAAGAACCAAGATGAAAATAGCTCATGTTGAGATATGAATTTCAAGATCTGTCCGATGCAGGGACCCAACCACTGGGCCAGCTGTCAACTGTCTGCTTACCCTGTCCTCACCATCAGTGCCTGGCAACATCCTTATAGAAGCACTCTTGATTCCTGGACTTTGTTCCTTCAACTGAGAGGAAAGTTCATTCAAACTACTGATCACATAAGAAAAAGGGAACAGCAGTAAGGCACAAGTGCAGAGCAGTAGGAATAGGTTACCTTTATCATTTGAAAAAGCAAGAAGAATGCTTGCAGCAGGCAAGTCTCAATTGAAAACAGTAGTACTTACTGACTAGTTAGGGTAATGTTCTAGGAAGATCCCCTTTTTAAACTAGATCAAGATATCTTAGCACTAGCTAGCTAATTACAAATTTCTCTTTAAAGAAAGAGACTTTGGAAAGTGTCTGTATGAAAGAGACTAAAGAAAGAGACTTTTGCAATGTCTGTAGAGCATGAGTATTTGGGTATAACATTTTGTCAATGAAGCAGGGGACAATTCACACATATTTGTAGTAATACTATGCATGAACTAAGTAACTATGTACTTTTCTGGAACTTTTAAGCCTCTTCATTACTTTCTAGCGGAGTATTTATCAACTTTAAAGTACTGTACCAGGCAATTTTTCATACATTTAGTGATTTGAACAGAGCCTATTTTTCTAAAGCTATCTTTTGTATGATCCCCCACCTCCATCTCAACTACTGCTTTCTGCATTTATCAAATCTTTCAGTGCAGTAAGAAACATCACCACAGCACTTGATAAGTAAACCACTTTCAAACACTGCTTTTTCCTGAATTTTCTGTGACCTGATTGTCCTTGCAATCCAGTACTGTCTAAACTAACATGTCACTGCAAACACCACGCACAGACCAAATTATTACTTAAAATCATCCTTTTTTTTTTTTTTTCCCCCAAAAAATCCATGGCCTAGTGCACAATAAAATGGGATTTCAAGCTACTGTATTTTCCCAAACACGGTCATTATACACATCCTGATGCTGTGTTTTAAGCACACCACAGTGTGAAAACAGCTCTGCAGTTACAAATAAGTAGGAACTGAGGCACAAGCTCCTAAAGGATAATCCTTATTTTTTGTGGGTTTTGTTTTTTTTTTTTTTTAAATTCTTGTATGTTCACATCTTGATTCCCACAAGGCAGGAAAAACTGAGATTCTGTCGGGCATCTAAAACAAGGATCGAAAGATCTTTTTGATTTGGGAGCTCACAGCTACAAGAGACCAGATAGAGCTAGCTTGACCTAGGGACAAAACTAGAATTCAGATCATTACACATTACACAAATTACACACTCAAATGCCATAAACCAACAGTATTTGCTACAACTTGACAGTAAAAATAAGTCAAGGGGGGGGGGGGGAGAGCGGGGGGCGGTCCCTCTAAAAGCCACAACAAATGAAATTACATCTAGGTTATTGTATCATTATCACTTTGTCATACACATTACTAAACAAAACCATGAATATCTAGCCAGTTACCAGGCGTGGCAGACAATGTGAAATTAGAGGAGCACTTCCACAGCCCACTGGGATTGTGAGCCTTGATAACAAGTTTTGCCATTCATCTGCAGATAAATTGCACTTACTGATCAACAACTAACACCAGGTTCTTCCATTTCAGATTTTACCTCTTGCTTAGCCTGCCCCCCTCAGCAGGGCAAGATTAAAGTTAGCTTTCTTTTCCTGAAGGTCACTAAGGGACTCTTACCATCAACAATGAAAACCACCACCACGTTAGAACAAGCAAGACCCTAGTCTTGTTCAGAGGGAATACCCCCATTCTCCCTTTCTAGCCCCCCAGGTGCTATAACTCACAAAAAGAATCAACAGGGAGTGGGCTTTTGTATCTTTTTTCTCCCCTTAATCTGTTAAACCACACGGCTCTCTGCCCTTGCCCTGCCAACAGCCCGCAAGCTCCAGCCCGAGAGTCCCCCCGCCTCAGCCACACGCTGAGGAGACGGGCCCGCCCGCCCCGCTCCCCTCCCTGAGGCGGGAAACCAGCGGGACCCAGAGGGGCCTTGAACCCTCTATCCGCCCGCCTTGGGCGAGGAGGAGGAGGAGAAAAACACAGCAGAGGAAGAAGGATACTTTGCAGGCAGACGGACACCTCAGAGCCCGCCGCCCCCTCCATGGCCGCCGCTCCGCGTTATGCCGTTGCCGGGGCGACCTCTCGCGATAAGAGGCGCCCGCCCCACAGCGAGCCCCCGAGGCGGTGGGAGAGCAGGGAGCGGGCTTTGGCCGCCATGTAAGTTTGGGTCGTTGTGCTCTGTGTAACTCCTGCTTCGCCTTCTGGCTCTCGCAGGGCCCAGCAGGTGCGGTCTGTGAGTCGAGGTGCAGCTCCTCACGCCTGTTACTGGCGAGGGAGCGGGACCACGAGGAGATTTCTGGAAGTTTCCAGAGTGGGCACTGCAGAAGTTGGGGTTGGCCTCAGTATCCCATCAGTGCCCTGCCCCTAGTCGCTGATGCCTTTCTGATCCGGGTACGCTGCGTTTTCTTATAGGGAAGGAAAGCCACAGAAGGGAGGGAAAGGCTGTTTCAGTCTGGTAAGAAGGGGCTAATTTCTTATTTAGAGGAAACATTTCTGTAGTTGAAACAGGGGTTTGCTGGTTTACCTAAGTGCAGTCCTTTGGGACTCCTTAAATTAAGTTTCTGCATTATGTTCAAGTTGGATTAAGGGCAGAAGTTTTCCAAGGCGAGAAGTGTACTATTTATTGTGGAGAACAGTGTAGGAAGTTGAGATAAGGGTGCAGGATTTAACAGGAAATTTTATGATGTTTTTTCCTTTTAAAATAAACTTAAGAGGTCCCAGACCCACATTTCCAATGAGTTAATGGGCGTTGCATGCAATAGGGATTTAGGAATTGGTGCTTGGTAACTGAAAATAATTGCTAAAAGTCTCAGGAAAAAAAAATAGTAATAATGAAGTGTTAATAGCTAGGCTAAAAATAGAAAAAGGTGCCAGTTTTGCTTGCAAGCTTAAAAATAGGAATTGTAATCTGAAGATAGAGAAGATGGAAGTGGGTGAAATCATATTGCATAATTCATTTCAGTCCTGGGCCTGAAAGAACAGGATGCAATCCTGCGAAAGAGGGCCTGTTAGCTATGAATTATTATCTTAGCATTGCCTTTCCAGGGATTATCTCTACAATGAGAGAGAAATGACATTAGTGAGAAACAATGAGTACTTCAGCAGTGGCAAAGTCTCCAGATTATAATAAAAGAACATTTTGGTACAAGATCTTCACAATGCTGCTAAGGCAACGAGAACTGTTGTATTCCTTCACAGATGCTCTCATCTCAGTCACAGTACTGGCTTGAGTTTGATACGTGGCAGGGCTTGAACTCATCTGGGTTCACAAGACAGGGGGCAGAAGCTGACATACCTTTCTTTTTGTCTTACAGGTTTGGGTTTTTTTAACTTCAGAGTTGAAGTGATATGACTGGAACAACATTCCTTCATCTGTATCTAACCAAATAGAGCAGTCCTGAACTCCAGCTGAGAATCTCAGAAGAAATAACAAAGAATACGCAGAAGTCGCATCATAAAACACAAGACCCCTGGGTCAGTATGTCCAAAACTGCAGGATTAAAGAGTCCTAATGCAGTTAGGATGGCTCCAGGTGAAAGCATTGTTCTCTTTAAAGTAGCACCCAATTCACAACAAACCTCAGAATATGTACAGCTGTACTTAATGTCAGACAGTCAAGCACAGCTAATTGATATCATAAATTAAGACCACTCCTCTCAGCAACAGGTTTGCTGTTAGCTTTTACACAGAGGAGAGCAAAAGGCTAAGCAGTACCCTTCTCATGCTCCACTTGTTAGTTTTCTCTGCCTCTACAAGCCTAACTTCTCCCTGCAAATCTTCTTTCTCACTAAAATATGGAAATGTATGGTATCCACAATTGAAGAAGGCTGATGAAAGCTTAAATAGGGCTCACAGAAACACTCAAGGAAAGATTAAGATTGGAAAAGAATTAATAATGAAGGACAAAAGGAACTAAGTCTTCTTGGTTTATTAAAGGAATAGTTAAACAGCTTGATCAAAGTGCACGGGTAATGTATTTGATAAGAAAGGCAATGCTAAGATAGAAACATGCAGTCACATCAGGAATTAAATAAAAATAAATTACAACTAAAAGAGCAAATTTTTAATGAGTAACTGTTTGACTGATTCTCCAAGTATAATGGAAACTGTTCCTGGAGGATTTCAGCAATGACAGAGTTCTTTCTAAAAGATACATTCCACACACAGAGTTTAGCCAGTTCAGAATGTCCTATGGCTTACCTTTTCAAAAAAGTGAGATGTGGCCATTGCAATAACACTGTCTATGAAAAATAGCTGAAATGAGAAGATCACCAGTTCTACCATACATGGAAACTTGCTGGTATCCTAATGGACCCATAGTTTACTTGTTTGCTTTTCAAGAAGAATCAGTCAGTCTGCGATTGTTAGAGCCTTGGGTGGCATGATTTATTGGGAAGTGTGTCTGCCCATGGCATGGGGGGTGGAACTAGATGATCATAAGGTCCTTTCCAACCCTAACTATTCTATGATCCTATGATTTTCCAAAGGTTTAAAGCTTTGTTTGGAAACAGTGTTACGTTGGCGACTTTTAAACTATGTGTCATCCCATTGTGACTATAAGTGACCTGATAGTACAATAATTTTCCTTCAAAAGGCATAACAAGCCAGCATGTTTCTCTCTACCTTGTTGAAAGCCACCTACCATGAATACATTATATTTGGTTATTGCTAAGCTGAAGTTGAAACACCCAATTCACCCTGCTTTATAGCCTCATAACAGTCTGAGATATAAATTATCATCATCTCCCAAATGGCAATAACCAATGTTGTTACTGTATCCCATAATTTCTCATCAGAAAGACACACAAGCAGCATATGCTGTAACTTGAGTATTTCATTAGACAGGCTGTTTGCTTTTCTCACACAGCAAGACTAAGCCATACACTTCAGCAGATACATCAGCCAGACAAGTTAGTGTTTGAAAAAGATCATTCATGAAAACTGGGTAAACTGGAATGCTCTGGAAATGTACTTGTTCCCCAGCCTTAAGAGCCAGATACTCTTCCAGCTTTACACCACCAACTGATGGACTGTGAGACTATCCTCAGAGCAACGTATTCTCTCCTACTGGAATTCAGCAAGCAAACTGACCACAATTCTGACAAGCTAAAAAAGAACATCTACGCAAGCAACTTGCCGTGACTTTCCCTCCACTGATGGAAGGTGTCCCAGAGGTGCAGTTTATGCACTTCATAACAACATAAGCAGCCAAAGAATTATCTGCCCCACTGACTTTTACACACCCATTTCTGATTGTTCTTCAGCACAGTTTGCAGGGAGGAGGTACAAGGGAATGTCATCAGTTCAGTTTTTTGAATGAACACGTAGCATTGCCAGGAACACTGTAAAGGCAGCGTCATGGTGACAGTCAAGAGGCTGTTATCCACATGGTCATGGTGAAGCAAGGGACCACAGCCGGAAGCCAGAATGAGTTGGCAAACATCATGTTCCGACTTCTGCTCTGCCATCTGGCTTCCAGTTAGGTGACTGACATTAAATGTATTTTCTCGGTATTGCCATCTGGCAGCTGCTTGTACAACAGCAGAGTAACATGCAGAATCTGGCTAACAGTTATGCTGAGAATCAAATCAAGTATACTTGCAACATAGACTCTGAAATGAAAAAAGCTTACAAGGGAAGTTTCTTTAACTGCTGTCATTCACCGCACGGAGTATTGCAGGTAGGGAACTTTCACCTTCCCCAAAATTACAAGAACAGGACTTTTCCCCTCCTGTAATAATGCATGCCAGAGGTTTTAACAAAGGAAGCAAATTAAGGGTATTGATTAATAAAACAGTCTCAAAAAGATGGTGCTTTAACAAGTTTCATCTAAAAATGTAAGGATTGTCAAATACACTGTAACTACAGTATGTAGTACAGGGCAATACCTGTGATGCTAAGTCTTCATATTTATAAAGGTCACATTTGCAAAGCTTAGAGGCCATAGTAACCTTGCTGGGCTTTAAATGTAGCAGTAGGGAGTGCTTTAAATAATGGAGTAGGATTGTCAGTAAATATGATCTCATGACGGCTTAAATCAATTTATTTTCTGGTCTACCTCCTGCAGTGCATTTCTGCCTTTTACACTGCTCCTCTACTGGTGCTCATATGATTCTCAAATAATTTAAACCTTAAAAACCTAATCTGGACAGAAAAAAGAGGAGGTTTTTTTTGGGGGGGGGGGTGGCTTTAGGAGGTGTGAATGCTAGGAAACGCAATACTAAAATTCTTGAGACTTTGCATTCAGGGTTAAGATGAAGTTAATAAATGCTCTACTTTTTTGTCTTTATAGAAGAAAGTTTTTTATTGAAAGCATAACTAGCATTAGCTGGAATACTAATTGTCCAAAAAGATGTTTTTCTGTGATAAATTGCTAAAATTCATCCTGGCTTCAATTGCGTAGCTATTTCACAGGATAGAATGAGGCAACACTTTGCTCCAAATCCAATGATAGGATTGCAGACAGCAGTATGAAGAGGTTTGACTGCACTTGCAGAAAGATGTGGGAGTGAACAATGAAGTATTTTGTCAATATTGCAGAGTGACATTGGTACAAGGTGATACCATAGCACAGGTTTTTCAGAGAACAGTAGTGGAAAGTGCAGGTTTCCCACTGCAGACACTGGAATTTTATATATAGCCTGGTCTGTACATTGTAATGTATAATAGAGCTATCCACAACAATGTTGCTGTTTCCAAAAACTGTAGCCTTCCCATCTTCCACTGTTAGTGCCTGTGTAAATTCTCAGGAGCATTGAACAGATGATACATTTTGACTCTCCCTGAACTGAATTTCAGAGTATTTCTGCATCACAGAGAAGAATAAGTTGTTCTGAGAGAGAGGCAGCATCACTTTTTGTTTTAGAAGTCTGAGTGACCCACGTTCTCTCTAAAATCCGGTTTTATGAACAGCAAGTTATTTATGCAGCATATAGGAACTAATGATCATCCATTCCTGATAATTACAGGCTTTTCATTTCATGTCTTCTCTTTGAAATTAAGTTTAGTTAACATGCTTTTCAAATTTAGGCAGCTTTGATCACAAAGCAGCCAATACATTCCTGCTGCAAGTTAAAAAAATTCACTAGGTGACAGTTGACATTTGTAAAAAGGAAAGCCACCATCCTTACACAAAAGGCCAGAGAAAACAAAGTGCTGTATTATCCTAATCTGTGCTTAGTAACAGAGGCAAGAATTGAGATGCCATCACGTCAGAAAACACGCAAACTAAAAGACAAGCAATGGAAAAGGTAGCAGAAATTACATTTGTTTATTTTACCATGTTTCCAAGTAATCCACTACTTGTTACCCAGGGAATGCATCCTCCCATTGGAAATCTGAATCTCATGCTAATTAGCATGTGCCAGAATAATTTTAGATGGTTTCCTGCACAATTTTGAGAGTATGCACACATATGAAGACCCAACACAACCAAATTCTGTCAAAATCAGATTAAAAATATACATAAAGGAATATATCTAGGGGGAAAATATAAAATATTTGATCCTGTTGGGTCCTTCAATAAAATTAAGTTTTCTCCCTGTACCCAGTCCTCTCTTACCTATGTCAGAGTGGTTTGGGGTGGAAGGGATCTTAAAGCTCATCCAGTTCCAACCCTCCTGCCACAGGCAGGGACACCTTCCACTAGACCAGGTTAATCAGATAAGTCTTTCGTACTGTCTTTTCACTGTTGTTGCAGCAAAACACATTTTCCTGTTCTTTGCTGCTTCCCCTACCTGGACTCATTGCTTCCTTTACAGTTCTGGCCATCCTCCCTTGAAATCTAACCATTTCATGTGTGTTTTTAACAAATTTGACAATCCTTGGATATCTTTTCAGCACACATATTTTCAGAGCTACACCTAGAAGACACTGTGTATTCCTGTTCCAAGAAAGCAACCAGGAACTGAGTAAAAAAAATCTTCTGAGAGGTCACAGAATTTGGTACAAGATGAGCAAGGACTGGCAAGGGATTTGTAGCCAAAAGCAACATTTGCTACCAGAATATTTAGGTGAGCCTTTCACCTACTGCTTAAAGCCATTTTTACTGATCAAGACTGGGCGTGGAATTTCAGCTTCCTCTGTGTTATTGTTTGTTCTTAGTGCAGTGTCATTTTCTCACACACTGAGTGTGAAGATATAAATAATTAGAAGTCAAGTTGTCCACCTGTAATCTGTCTTCATTCAGCTGAGGGTGGCAATGCATGCTTGTTGCTGGGTATTAATATATAATGGAGACTGCCCAGTCTTTACCTTGCTTTGTTATTATCAACAGAGATATAGGACTTAAGGCATGGTTTTGTAAAAATCTTACACTTTGGATAAAAGGTAATTTTTTTTTCTTTTTTTACAAAAAACGTCTTCCATATCCAGTACTGATTGCCATTTGTGATGTGAATGAAGCTCATGTGTGGCTGATGAAAGCAGTAGTACAGTATTGACACCCTGTACTTAAATGTCAAAGCTCTGCTTTGTGGTTTATGTAATATTTTGTTTAAATATTGAAGTACCACAAAATTGAAGTCTGAAAAAGCTGTGTTGAAGTTCTTTGCTTTTACCTTCGTATTGCTTATACACAGCCATTACTTTGGTTATCAAGCCATTTGCTCATTTTGGTATAGAATAGAATGAGCAAATATTGGTAATTCAGCTTCTTTTAAACTATGCCTAAATCTTGGGCACACTGTGTTCAGTTCGAGTATGCCCAAACTGGTTTTAAATGGGCTAGCTCATACAAAGAAACTCAATTTTATATAAACTCTTACCGTAACTCACACCACTTTTGATTTCAGGTATGTTCCTGGTAATTTAGAGCCGAATCCGTAAGATAAACTGAGAAACTAGAGAGGCCACAGGCATTCCAGGCACCTGAAACCAAGAGGAAAATCCTCTAGGTTTTCACCGACTGTGAATCCTTAAAAATGACACTGTCCTCTCTCTGAAAAGAGCAACTGTAGTGCCAGTATCCAAAACAGGCTTTCTGTATATGGGCCCCCACTCTTCTCCAGTCCACTCCCTGAAGTCAGTGATGAGGTACCCAAGCCCTCTATAAGATGTCATTTTGGATACAACACTTTCCAGTGCTGTGTTTTGACCAGGAGAGGCAGTTCCTTGTTCTGTGTGTTGATAGTGATAGTACCATCCTAAGGCAGGTAGCTGTCTAAAACATGTGCTTACCAACGCAGTCTGATGGCTGTTTATTCCTCTCCACTGGCCAGGAATACAAAAAAAAATATGTAGCCTTACTTTTGACAGTAGTTTATTACAGTAGAAGTTATGCTGTAGCTGCCTCGGGACTACAAAATCTAAATCTATTATCCATTTAAATTAACCCAATTACTTTCTTCTTAAAAAACTCCATGTAAAGGCACTTATGACCCCTCAAAATATAGTTGGTTCACAGGAGAAGAATCAGAATTCCCTCACCTCAGTTCACCTGTAATAAGATCTGAACATGTATTTGTACTTTCCTGGGACATAATACAAGTCTCTTCATAGGCCAGCTTGACCAGCTGTCTGACTATCTGCTCCCTTAAAGATCCACAGCTTGCCTTGCTGCACTCTGTATAAAAACTCTTTAAGAATGGTTCTTTTCAGGTTTAACTGTTCAATACCTGCTTGGCAAAACGCAGTTCCATGTCTACTGCTCTTTCACAGGCCAGAATCAATTCAAACCCCACATCAGAGCATAGCTCCATATATTCCATTCTATATGCTAGTGGGAATGAAACAAAATACAGAAAGAAAAGGAAAGCAGGTTGAGTAACCCGTACGTATCTCTTTCAACATTGCCATCACAGATGTGCAGTTTCACTTTCTACACTTTATAAAGTGGTGGCGTTTTTTTAAAGCAGAAGAAAACATTACTGTTTTCACAAGGTAGAGACTACAAATCAGTATGTTAGCACATATGACAAGTGAGTACAGTTGTAATTCCCACTCTCACAGAAGGCAAGATCACTTGCTTTTAGAAAAACAACTTTGTGGACAAAACCAGCAGGCAAAATAGCCCCATAGATTTTGACTATAGCAAGTGGCACAACAGAAAACTTTTTCTAAACAGCTCTAGGCTGTTTAATTGGACATTTTCAGGCTTGACATGTCACTAGCCTCAGTTTCCAGAATCCACCACGAGATTCACAGCATGAAATTCGGCTTACAGCATGATGGCAGCTGAAGTGAACAAAGACTGCAGGCATCTCGAGCTACAGCCCTGCCAGTGCCCTCATTCTCCACCACTAAAATGGAGGTGAATGCCCTCACTAACTTCAGCTGTTGTGTAATACCCTCAAGTGAAGAGTGCAGGCCGTACATGAAAAGTATTGTGACCATTAAAGCACTTTGCATGTTTCACTGTTGCACAGAACACGTCTCAATTAACATTTGATTAACACTACCATTAGTGTAAATTTATTTTAACAAGTAGCCATGATACTCAACTTTGAGAAAGCACTGATGAAATCGATCCCTGTTGTCTGGGTATGACAGCAGCACTGATATACACAGACCAAAAACTTCATTCTGAAAATCCAGTCTGAACTGGCACCAAAAGCTGGAAACCAGCTCTGGGGCCAGGTTTCATTAGATGGGCTTTGTCAAGTCAGCCGAAGCCTCCATGCATGCTTATGTAAATCTAGATATCAGCTTGGCAGCTTAGTGTGCCTTGGAGTTATCAAGCATGATAAACTTTCATTGCAAATGTAATTTCATAGAGCCACCAGTTGTTAGAGTACAACTTTGTTTACCACAGTTATCCAGACCATGTCAATTCATCATACACTGATGTACCATAAATCTGTTGAGAGACTCATCTACTATGCTGTTCTCACAAGAGCCTTCTTCCTGGGCACATATTCTGTTTCTTTTACTGTACTCTGTCAGCTCCACTAGTTACAGCTAGTGAAGACTGAGCAAGCTATGCTATTGTAGATGTAAAATGTTGATGTTATAAGTGGTTCATACCCCATGTCCTGCCTATGTCCCCAACGTGGGAGGGCGAGGGGAACCTCCTGAAGAAGCAGGACTCTGTGTAGCAGCCTCCCTGCTCTCCTGGCCATAGCCACTGCTTTCTGCGTCTTCCTCAAAGCTATCCAGGAGAAAAGGCTAAGCAAAACTTGGACCAGGGTCAGCCAATATTAACACCAGAGCTTGTACCCAAGCTGCTGTGAAGAGCAAACCATGTCCAGTGGATCAGATATGAATCATATCTGAATTTTCCACATCTGAATTACTTACAGAGAGGACCATTAAGCCATGTGCCAGTATCAGTGTTAAAAGCGTGTGTGTGAACTGTTGGCTTTGCCCATCAAAGTTCCCTGCTTTTTCTGTAATTATATCAGTGAAAATGAGGGTCCTTAATGGGGATATTTATAATCTTTGTCTGAACCATCTTCTTTACTCCTTAGTCATTACTGCATAAAGATCTACTTCTGCACGGGGAATTTATATCCCAACTGTGTCAATTCCTCTAACGGTATATTGGCTGCTCCTTTATTAAAGGGAAAATTCAAGATCTGTTAAACGAAAAGATCTGGTGGGGGTGAATGGTCATTGAGTCAGCTCCCCATGAAGGCTTTTTTTCTCCTCACAAAGCAGAGTAAATTTCCACAGACCAAACAGAGACAACCCATCAATAGCAAAGAAAGCGAAAACTTGCTGTTTTCTTCCCTTCTCATCTTCTCAGGTGTTGTCCCATCAACTTGTCTCCTACAGCAGTGACAAACCGCGGCCACTAAGGACATGCACATGTTGGCCACAACTGAAGAAGGAGAAACAGTGAATCTAACAAAAAATTTGTTTCCTCCAAACTACTAATAAGGTAGTTAAAATTGTATATTCAGGCACACCCCCTCCTTCCCGCAGCCCTTGGTCCTTAACAGAAAACCCATCAGCCACAAGGCCAGGATCCCTGCCAGGCAGAGCCACACACTCGAAGCACTGCTTTTACTTGGATTTCTCATCTGTTCCAGGGACCTGGATGATTAGCCTGCCGCCATACAAATCACTGTTTCATCAGTGCCACATCAATATAGTGGAGCGTCTTGAACAGCCCATGGACCCTCATCTTCTCGTTAACCTTCTCCTAGCATAGACAGACCTAAAAATCCCTTTTCCTTGCCTCAGCTTTTAGTGCGCCAGCAAGATATCTTCTCTCCACGTCACAGTTTATCCTTCCCTTAAATGAGAAAATTATTTTTTAATGATTTGAAAAAGCAAGACACGTCTAAATGATCAGATGTTTGAGCCTTCACTGTGAGGCCATCTTGTAGCTCATGCCTTGAATTCATTATGGTGTGTCCCCAAGGATGTCATGTTACCTGGTTTCTCTCCCAACCAGCAACTTTATAAACTAACAAACTATAACAAGGGTTTCTGCTACAGAATCAAGAATCAATAGCTGTCTACTTGGATAGCCTCAAAAAGTGCTTAACTTTTAATTGAACACTGGAAACAAAATTGCAAAGCATGAGAGCTCAAAACAGCATGAATCCTGCATAATTATCTTTCTCCTTGCAGCTCCTTATGCAGACTGGAGACTAATTAAACACATGTGCAGCCTAGAAAATGATTTGCAAAGATATATCTTCTGTCAGTTTGTAAGGGGACCTCACCAGAAGCAGTAGCAAGAAATAGGAGCCATTGCCAGCTGTCTTGTACTGTTATCTTTGCTAGTGTTTTGGCTTTCAAGCCATGTAGAGCAAGGACAAACTAGATTTTGCATCTACTGTGCAAGATGAACAAAGTTCAGGACAATGGTGAACTCAGGTCCCAGGCTTCAAGGTAATATAAATACACAGGGATTTTAAAGCATTTTGGAGCTGGCTTCATGGACTCTACAAATATGTTTTTAATTATTAAGAGACCTTTGCTACCATGACCATATAGCATAAAAGCAAACTAAAACAAGCACTTTCTTCTTTCTCCTGCAGAAAAGCAAAACCAAGTTACACCTTTAATTTTAAAACCTATTCCTTAATCCTTATCGTGGTAACAAAAAGGCCTAAAGCAGCCATTTAAAAAAAAAAAAAAAACAAACTTAGTAAAGTGTTTCTCCAAAACACAGCCACTACCTACAACTTCAACCACCCCTCTGCCTGCTCACCAGGGCCTTAAATCATGTCTCTCTTCGCATTCAAAGTGAAAGCACCTGTGTAGGCTGTCTCTCAGCTGGCAGGATCGAATTGGAGCCCAGCAACCATTGCCCTAATAGGAGGCAATATTATTAACTTTTAATTCATTCACGTCAGCACTGATCAGAAGCAGTTACTGAGGCGAGCAGGAAGGCATCGGGATGTCAGTTCATGGTGCTCAAGGCCAGTGTAATTACCACGGAAATGAAGGATGCTGTGATCAGTCCAAACAATCGTGCGCAATTATAGTGGCAAATTCAGATCCTCTGTGGTTTTCATCCTGCCTGCACCCTCTGAAGGCTCATGTCATTCAAAGGGTTGTGGTTTCTGGGAGTCTGGTGTACAAAAACAAGCATCAGCTGCTCCAAAACCTGGAGCTGCTGAGTACATTTTTAAGGTGATGATGCCAATCTTCAAATGATATTTCCCACCAGTAGAGCAAGAGAAAGGAGACTGCACTGCTCATGAATGGTGCTGCTCCAGTCTTCCAACCCCCTGTGCAAATTGAAACGAAATTTTAAGTGTGTATTGGCACTGCACGGCTCTGGCAGAATAGTTTAATGCTACTTTAGGATCCCAAGAAGGCTGATGGAGCAAGACTGCAAGGTCTGTCCAATAAAGCATTAATTTTATATATCCAAAAGCCTGAAATCCCACAAGCAGAGGAATGCCTTCCTAAAAACACGCTTGCTGTGAGTGGGACTGTGGTAGAAGTTGGGAGGGGAGAAACCTTCCAGGATGAATGAGCCTTTCTCACCTTTACCAGTAATTGCGCACCATCACCATTTTAAAACCTCCCATGTGACTAAATGTGCTGCTGTATCCTGCCTCCAGTTCTCAGTTTCCCTGGCCCTCCTGCCTGCCACACATCCCCTTCCTCCCTCTGCACCTGGGGGAGCACAGGAAGGGTTGAGGGAATGCAGCACTGGCAGATGACTGGTTTCTTTTGTTCTGACTCACCCTCTGGATGAAATCCTTTTCATTAGCAACAGGGTCCCCCACCCCAGTGAGAATATTCTTGTCTCCAAGCTCCATCTGGCCCCTTTCTAAAACACTCAAAGAGGCAGGGGACAGCAGGGGCAGGAACGTGGATGTTCACATGTGTCCTCGCGATGTCAAATACCAGGCTCAGATTCAGCTCGGTGAATGCCAGTTGGCCACATGTAGGCTGCCTGGGGCCACTTCATGCCATGAAATATCTCAGAGCTGTCAGAGAGTAACATTTTTCATTCCAGCGTGGTGAAACACCAGCTCTGGAGGAGCTTTGGAGGACCAGACAGCTTTGTGTCTCCACGTGCATCCAGCCCTGTGCTCCCCTGCTTATGTAGCCCTTATAGCTCAGCACATATAGCTCATGCAGGATGCCCAACTCGTGCGAACCCAGCCGGGCTGCTGCAAGTCGCCATTGCACGGCCAATGCTGCCACCCTAATGCAAAGGGAAGAACAGACCTGCACCAGGCAGGAGGGAAGAGCTCTGTCCCCATTCCTCTGCACAGCCCTGCAGTGCACACACGGGGCCCAGCAGGGACCCGAGCAGCGGGCATGGAGCTGGGGGATGTTTTACCCACTGGTTATCAGAGATTCAAGAAAAGGCACAGTCCCCTGCGAGGTGCGGGAGTTTATGGGAAAGCCATCCCAGGCTGGTAAAGGGGATGCACAGCACTATAGGTGAGGCCATGGCTGCTGGAGAGCAGGGAGAAGAGAAGCAAAACAAAGAAAATAATTTCTTATATGCACTTTCTCACACTTATATGATGAGAAAAACTGAAAGAGAAATCTTAAAAGATTATCCAGCAGAGCATTAAACTGGCGGGAAAAGAGCCGTCATTTTTATCCATCTGAAGACATTAACATGAATATTTAAAAGAAAAACCTCGAAATTTGCAGAATAGTTAAAATAAAGGTTCTTGCCTATTAGTTTAACATTTCCTCTACGTGAATATTTCACTAATGGCTCCTCCAACGGAAACTGCCTCCTGAAAGCAGGCGGGGGGCCGCTGGGCCGCCCGCTCCCGTTAGGTAAATGGCAATGCTGACATCTGCTGTCGGCATCACTGCAGCGCTCATCCATCCGCCCCAGCCCGAGTGTAGTAAATGACGAGTCTGCTGAGGGCAAACGCACGTATACCAATAAACTAAGGAAATACAACTCAAGGCACTGTGTTACCATCCCAGAGAACGACCTGAAGTGCAAATATTTATAGAAGACTGCGTTGCACTGATGTAATTTTTATTACTGGGCAAAGATGCCTTCAAAATATCCATACTCTGCGCAGGTAAACATTTGCTTTCTTTAGGAGACCCACAGGACTTTTATGCATTAATTCTCACCCCCTTCCAGATTTATTTTCTCTATTAAGCTTTACATTGCTCCTTTCATCCAATTAGTACTAAAATCTTCCTTTTTTTTCATCACAGCGCAGATAGGAAACGTGTTTTATTTCCTGCAGCAAGAAAGAATAAACTGCCAAAGAAAAGCCTTAAAGATTACAAATGAAGCTTATAACAGTGTTTGTGCCTCTGCTGTTGTGTTTGAACACTGTGTCTATAAGAGCATTTAAGTGACATTCAGAAGCCCCTTGTTGCGTACATTATAGGAACCATCAGCAGCAGGAGGAATAAACCTTGAAGCTGCAAAGCAAATGCAATACTGAGAAACACTGGCAATTAATCGAAATGGAGGAATTGTGGATGGCTGTGTATATGTTAAGGGGGACAGGCAGCATCCACTGCTTCCTGCACAGCAAAGCAGGCAAAGTGGCTATGAGTTGTGAACTAACAAGTTGTAGAAGTTTATCAAAAGATGAGTTATTCCTAATTAAATCTTTTAAGAGAGTCCTTATTGAAGCACTCCCAGTTGTAAGCAATTAATTTGTTTATAAATGGGTACAACAGCTGTTCCCACTAATGTCTCCTTGACACATTACCATAGAATCATACAACGGTTTGGGTTGGAAAGGACCTTTGAGCTCATCCAGTTCCAACCCATGCCATGGGCAGGGACACCTTCCACTGGAGCAGGGTGCTCCAAGCCCCTGTGTCCAACCTGGCCTTGAACACTGCCA
>JANRGW010039744.1:0-14944 GCA_024733675.1 Psilopsiagon aymara
TTCCCTCCAGCGTATCAACCGAATCACCCAGCTTGGTGTCATCGGCAAACTTGCTGAGGGTGCACTCAATCCCACTGTCAATGTCATCAACAAAGATGTTGAACAAGACCGCTCCCAACACCAATCCCTGAGGGACACCATTATTTACATTTGGACAGCACCACACACAACAAGATTCTTGTGTATGACTGGGGAATACAGTATTATAATTAAAAGGATTAATAGTCACTAAAAGTAGCACGCTGTCCATTCAATTACAATATAAAATCGGATTTTTCTCCATGGAGTCTGGAGGACTACAGTATTGACAGATGCTCATTCTTTTAATCATGGAGGGCTTGGGGGCAAGGAACTGAGACAAGGAAACTGTGCCTTCACTCTTTTGAGCAATGGCACAGTATCTCCAGAAAGGGCTGGCAGAACCATTACATGGAATATGTAACTTGATTAGTTCAGTTTCTAAATCTGCGGCAATAATCAGGGTCTTGGCAATGCATCTATAGTTAGTCCACAGTATCATTTCAGGTGGATTTTCAACAGCAATGCTATTAAAAGTCTGAGGATAAAGGTATAAGGTGCAGAGCACAGAATTTAAGGTTGGCAGCATCTGCTGATAAGTTTGACAACCATTAAGAGAGAACAGTTTGGGATAGAATCTCAAACCAATCCTAAGATGAAAGGTGTACTAAATGTAATTAAATAAATCAGTGTTGTCTATGATCTTCAACAGAAAGAACTTAAACTCTTTGTATTGAATTTGAGACCCATTTAAGAGATAAGAAATAGAAACAGCAATTTTCTTTTGTCATGAAATAACTCAATGGCAGAATAAAGGATTAAAAAAAGGTTTTTGCCTCCTTCCCTTTCCCAAAGGAAAACATCTGGACAGAGACTGGTAAAAAGAGGACATAAAGCAGACAGAAAGGACATACATGGAAAAAGAGAGAAGAGGTATAGTGTGCTTAACATGGAAAGAGACAAAAAATTATGGAGAACAACGAGCAAATCTGAAATGATATATTAACCAGTTTACAAACAGAACCATTTTCCCAGCACAATTATGGTAACAGAAGAATCACTGGAGAGCTCTAAGAAATCATTCACTGAGCACTTACATGGGATAATCTAGCAAAATGGCCCAGGAGACTTGGTTGATCTTAAAAGAACAAACTCCTCACAGCACAAGAACCATCCAATTCAATGTGTGAGAAGCCAAGCGGGCGTGGAAGAAAGCAGGCAGCTGAATGGGAAATTTCCGACAGAGCTCAAGCACGAAAGGAAGCAAATGGAAGGTCAAAGTAGGGGTGTGCTCCACAGGAGGAACATTGAAACTCCACCTCAGCATGTCAGGATGAAAATTAGAAAAGCTTGAAATTGCATGAAAATGGACAAAACGTGGAGGGCAGCAAAAAGAGCTTCCAAATGCACACTGGTAGCAAAAGGACAACTGAGGAGCTGTGGGCCCAAAGCTGAACGGGACACAGATCTACTGGTAAAAAGAAAACACTTAGGTCCTCAAAGTCTTTTTTTGCCTTGGTCTCCACTGGCAAGGATGGTTCTCATCCTTCCTGTTCCATGTGCAGTGGAAGGATCCAGCGTAGTGAAGAAAACCTACCCGCAGCAAAAGAAGACTGAGTTAGGGACCATTTAAGCAAAGTGGGCATACTAAAATCCTCAGGACTAGATAAGATGCCCCAACAGCACTGAGGGATGCAACAGCAGTTGATGTCACTGTGAGGTCACTCTCAGTCATGTTGGAAAGGTCACAGTGATGGGAGTAGGCTCCTCATAACTGAAAACAGGTAAATGTCACACCTGTCTTCAAAAAGGGCAAGAAGGAAGATTCAGGGAATTATAGACTGGTCTGCCCAAAGAACGTTATGCAGCAACTCCTCCTGGAACCCATTTCCAGACACACAAATGACCAGAAGGAGACTGGGGACAGCCAGCATGGATTTCCCAAGGGAAAAAATGAGCAAGATTGCCTTCAGTGATGAGATGACAGGTCCAAAGAAGAAAAGGAGAGGACAACTTCTGAAAGTCTCCAATAGTATAACTGTAAACAATGGTACGTAGATGTATCGGGAAAGTTTAGATTGGACTTTAGGAGAAGTGTCTCCACTGAGAGGGTGGTCAGTCACTAGGAGAGGCTCCTCAGGGAAGTGGTCAGGGCACCAACCCTGTCAGAGTTCAAGGAACATGTGGATGACACTCTTAATCATACAGTTTAGTTTTAGGCAGTGCTGTGAGGAGCAGAGAATTGGACTCAAAGATCCTAATGGGTGGGTCCCTTCCAACTCAAGATATTCCATGAATCTGTTATTTATAGGCAACTGGAACTAGATACTGAAAAGCATATGGAAAACTGACTGGACCACTGTTCTCAAAGACTAGCAACCCAATAGCAACCAGTTACTAACAATGTTCCTCAGGGGATCTTTGCTGGACTTACTGCCAACATCATTTTTGTACTGGGGGAGCCCAGAACCAGGCACAGTAAGCAGACGTGATCCCACAAGTCTGAGTATGGGGAAATAATCCCATCCCTTGTCTGTGCTTTTGCCAACAAGTTCATTATATGATTAGCTTTCACCACTGCAAGAACAATCCTGATGGTTAGAGGCTAGAGCGTGATACACCAAGAAGCTGGGATTCCTAGCTATGTTCAGCTCAAGAAGAGCTAAATGGTTGGTTCTCATTCTCCTTAGTCTTTGGCTCTGGACTTAAAAACTCTACAAGCAGCTATGAAACTTCACCATCCACTAAATGAGTATAAAGGATAAATGGAAGCATGGAGGTGTTCAAGGCCAGGTTGGACATAGCCTTGGGTGATATGGTTTAGCAGGAGGTGTCCCTGCCCATGACAGGGGGGTTGGAACTAGATGATCTTAAGGTCTTTTCCAACCCTAACTATTCTACGATTCTATGATTATGAGCCAAAAAACACAGTGTTTTTCATTATTTGTTTACAAAGGTACACAAAACCCTTTAGTAGAGCCAGGAATAAACCCCAAAAGAGCCACCCCCCTTTTCCACAAATGCTTGCCCCAAAAATGTGTTCTAGCACAAATGATCCCATAATTCTGCAGTTTGCCGTTATTGGAGGATTTCTGGTATTGTTCAGGTTAGATATAAGGAAGAAGTTCTTTACCGTGAGGGTGGTGAGGCACTGGAACAGGTTGCTCAAAGTGGTAAATACTCCATCCCTGGCAGTGTTCAAGGCCAGGTTAGACAGAGTCTTGGGTGACATGGTCTAGTGTGAGATATCCCTGCCCATGGCAGCAGGGCTGGAACAAGATCATCTTAGGGTCCTTTCCAACCCAAACCATTCTGTGATTCTGTGATTGACTTCACCCAGAAAATAAGACTTGATTGAACAGTCCAAGCTTTATGTTTTAGACCATTTTAACTACTCACCATTACATGGATGTTGTAAAACATGCAACTGCATCTACTGTCCGTCCCATGATCACTTCTGGACTACTGAAATGGCATGGCAGGCCAAAATAGGAAATAGAGTGTTTGTTAGCAAGATGAGTGTTAACAGAAGGCACATTAATAACATACCTGATTTTGGCATACTATGTGATAACAAGAAGACACACAGTAAAAAAGTGAAGACATCACAGCACCGCACAAAGTTACTTGATATAATTCAAACTCAGAAAGCAGGACACCCTAAAATTACCTGATGTCTACCCTGCATTTTGTGCACCTCTCAACATAACACCCAAAACAAGACACACACATGAATGGAGCCACTGGCATACGCAGAGCCCCTAAGGCCAAGCACTCCCAAGTTCCTCAGCAGCATGGTACAGCCACAAGTCTGGAAATGCTGCTCACTGTATAGCCGAATCAGAGCCCTCCATGCTTTCAGGCACTCTTACACTCACCAATATACAACACTAAGGACATAACCTATACAAGGAGAACTGTTGCTGAGGAAGGGAATTAGATAGTTTTTACATCACCTTGATAAGACACCAGTTTGGCCAACAAACCTCTTCTATTATGCCACTTATTCTGGATATTCTTGCTGCTGAGATCCATCAGTCTTTCCCCAGCATCCTTCTAAACACACAACATCAAAATCCTTAATTCTGTTTCCATGATAAAAAAGTAGTTTCCCTTAAAAACTGCAGTGGGCACTTCATTGCTGTTCCAGTGCGCCTCCCTTCCTACATCAGATGAATGATGGGAAGTTTTGGGATGGTAAAACTTCATCAAGTGAGAATTACGCTGTTTAAATAAAACAGATGGAAGATGCACACATGAAAACACCAAACCAAAGGCCACAGCTTGAATTATTGTTGTAATCCTTTGCCACATGCCTGCAGAAAGCTTGACAGCAGCTAAGCTGTCAACATGCTATCATACCACCCATTCTGCTGACCAATCTTTGTTTTTCTGTACTCCCCCAGTTATCTGTGTCCATCTGTTGTCTTCTGTCTCATCCTTAGCATGCTAGCTCTTTGGGGCAGGGAACATTTTTTGCCCTGTGTTTGAACCAGGATTGTGTAGGTGCTACCACAATAGGCAGGGATAATAATAACAACAATAATTAGTTTGTATCTTACTATCTCCATGGGTTGGAATGTTTCTCTCCTGACTTCACAGCAGTGTTCGTAAACAATTATTACTTGGTGCAGTATGGGGCCTCATAAACAAATAATTACATCCCAACCTACCTTCAACCAATTCAGCAGTCATCCCTTGAGGCCTGAATCTGGTGAGCTCTCCATATGCGACAAATGGTGAGTGTGTATGAACTCACCTCCAGAAGAAGATACCAGTCTTGCAGTGCAGCAGGACTAACATCCTGCATATAACCCTTAGATTTTCCTTGGACAGAACAAGCTTCCTACACACAAACTGTTGCCTCCTACTTTTGTGTGTCAACCCTGACTCACTTCTAGTGCCAAGAAGTAGAGTTTAATATCTTCACCCTCCACTCATTCTGAAGAATGGCGAGAGCCTGCAGTTACAAGTTTATGTAAGAAGGTGGAACCTGGTTATACTATAAACTGTCCACACACATAGTAGTCAAGCCCAACACTGTCCAAGTTCAACAAGCACAGATTCCTAGATGTTCTGTCAAACCAAAAGGAAGAAACTTCCTTCTTTGAGAAGGTTTGTTAGGAGAACCAGCTTTCTGCACTGGAGATGCTCAGAAATTGACTCCAAGGCCCAACTGGCTTCAGACAAGCTGTTCATGCAAGTCTAAGCTTCCCGAAAAGACAGAAGAAACACAGCACATAGCATGTCTTGGATTTTTTTTGTCGTTGTTGTTGTTGAACCCGTAGGAAAGGGTTCTGCTGAACCCTCAGGAAAGAAGAACCCCATTCCCAAGTAACAGCCTCCTCTCTGGAAGTGCCATGACTGTCTTTCACAAGTACTGAAATACACATCTTCACTGAAGCAGGCACTAGGTTCCTTCTTCACAAACCCACTGGATGCTAATATACCTCTTTGCAATGCCTAATACACACTACTCTGCTTTAGGCAACTGGAATAAAAGACGTTGCAGAGAGAAAACCCCTTGCCCTTGTCCATTACATTTGATGGAAAAGCAGAGAAAAATCATCTTGTACTAACACCATACAAACCTGCAGGGTTTTTTACCAGGTGAAAGCAGAAGTGTAAGTCTTCTTTTCCATCTTTAAATATTGCCAATGTAAATTAATCAGGAACCACGATAAGAGTCTTAAATAACTTCCATTTCCTAGTTACAAGGATGCAGAAAGCTAGGCCAGCCCTCTGCTTGTTCGTTATCAGAAGAAACAGAAAAACTTACAGTGCTGGATGCTAATTTGATATTGCTGAACACTCAAGCTCCCTCAGGCCTTTTGGGCACATGCACTGTAAAACTGTTCCAGGGGCATGGAAGGTGCTGCAGGGGCACCTACAGAGGGAGTGTTTCACCCTAGCCCAGCCTCCCCATTCTCCCACCACAACAGCCAGTAAGGGGAGAAGCTTGCCTTTCAGGGAGAGTAAGAGGTGCTGCAAGAAGGCATTGAGAGTTCAGACAGCCCCCTTCTGAACTGGTCAAAACTGTAATAAAATTTGGCATCTCTCTGTCTCATCTACTCTAAAAACTTCCTGGGATGAGGGCACTATAACCTCTCTCAGGAAGCTGTTTTCATGCTTACCTATCCAAACACTCACAAAGGTTTTCCTAGCACCTATCTCCAAATCTTCCTTGCAACAAATTAAGCTGATTACTTCTTGTCCTATTCCCAGTGGACACAGAGAACAATTAATCACTGTCTTCTTAAAACAAGCCTTTAAATACTGGAAGACTTTTCATGTTCCTCGTAAGTCTTCTCTCTAGACTAAACCGACCTGGTTCCTGGAGCCTCTCCTCACAGATGGCACTCACTGCCCTGGCTGCCCTCTCCTCATCTCCTTCCACTGTTTCTGGCTTTGATGTTCACACCAGATGCAGAGCTCTGCTATGGGTTCAGCAGCGGCTGCTAGAGTAGAAAAACTACTGTCTGTGCATTACACGTGACATTCCTATTAAATATACCCTAAAATGAGATTTGCTTTTTTGCAACGTCACCACACTGTTGACTCACATTCAGTCTCTGACTCACTGTGGTGCCTCCCAGATCCTTTCCTGTAGTTCTGTTGCCTGGCGTGTTATTCCCCATTTCACATGTAGGCATTTGACTTCATCTTCCCAAGTGCAGTACTTTTCATTTCTATTTAATAAATTTCTCCTTATCGAATTCAGACCATTTTCTAGTTTAATAGGTACAGGACCTACATTGTGCCAAGTAAGCAGACCAACTTCCTGCCTCATGTTACATACTGGCACCAAACACAGCATGGAAGGACGAACTGCTGGGTTCAGGTGAACTTCCTAAAAGCTACTGTCTTATCAAAAGCCTATCAATTTGTTACTGCCTTTTCACTCTGCATTTCTACCTGACACAGTGGCCTTAGTAAACAAACAGTAGCTCACTCTAGCCTCATAAAATACATTAATTCAATGAAATTACAATCCACTGACAAAAAGTACTGCAACATCCCAAGCATCACGTCACTCTATGAACCTAGCTACACAAAACAGAGCTTCTAGCAACCCACTAACTAGGTTGTATCAACCAAGAAGACAAGGGACACATTTAAAAACCTATTTATATTGAGCTAAATCCTTAAGACCCGGCTCAACAAAATTATGCCTTTTAGTCCACTGTTGTTACAGACACCATCAATATGTATTTGATTAATGACTTAGAGGAAATTACATCAAGGATCAATTTGTTTCCTTGTATTTTTCCATAAAGCCCTTAACATTTGATTCTCAGATATGCAGCAGGTATTTTAAATGCATATGCCTGTGATTACATTATGTCAGAGCCTCCTTCAAAGTGCTTCATGAGCTGACCAGAGAAGTGAGCATATTTTGGCTCCAGGACTTCAACACACTACGAGGAATACAGAGTCCCTTGAGAACGTTGGCCTTAATTCCACCACACAATTCCTGCATTCCCCAAACCTGTCCCCCCAAAAAAAAGTCAAAATGATATTTTCTTTTTCTTCATGGTCTATAAAAAGATTGCAGTAACTGGTTATACTAACAGAACAATTAAAGAAAGGGGAATATCTCTCTTTCACAAATTAAAAAGGATGTGAAGGTCCTTGAATGTGTCCAGAGCAGGGCAACAGAGCTGGTGACAGTGCTGGACGTCATGTTCTATGGAGAGTGGCTGGGGCCTCTGGCCTTGTCCAGTTTGGAGGAAAAGGAGGCTGAGGGTTGACCTCATTGGCAATCTCTCGGCTATTCAATGACAGGATGTGTGGGAATGGTTCAAGACTGCATCAGGGGAGGTTCAGGCCAGATATTAGGAGACACTTCTTTACAGAAAAGGTGAACAAACACTGGAACAGGCTTCCTACAAAGGTGGTTGATGCCCTATTCCTGTCAGAGGCATTTGCACAATGCCCTTAATAAGATGCTTTAACTTTGGGCCTGCCCTGAAGTGGTCAGGCAGTTGGACCATATGATCGCTGTAGATCCCTTCCAACTGGAACTATTCTCTTCTCAGATACACAAAGACTTCTTTTCAAGGAGCTCATAATAATTTACAAATGATAACTCTGACTTTTCAGTGAATGGCCGAAGTGATGACAGTATGAAATCTCGTCTGAGACATTCTGGGAAAGAATTTGAGACTTCTGCTTCTTAAGTTAATACTTAAGGACCATCCTGCCTGCTTTGCTGACACTCCATACCACTGTAGTGATGTTCATGGGTCATGTACCAGTACATGCCGAGGGCCACCTGGCTGAGAAGCAGCTTTGCAGAAAAGGACCTGGGGGTCCTGGTGGCCACCAAGTTGAACACCAGCCTGCAATGTGCCCTTGCACAAAAGAAGGCTACTGGTATCCTGGGCTGCAGCAGAAGTGTTGCCAGCAGCTTGAGGAAGGGGATCTTTTCCCTTTACTCAGCACTGGTGAGGCAAAACCTGGAGTGCTGTGTGCAATTTTGCCCACCCCCTTCCAGTACAAGAGAGAGATGGAAATAATGGGGACAGTCAAACAAAAGGGCCACAAAGAGGACTGAGAGCATCTCTCACATGAGGAAAAGCTCAGAGAACTAGAACTCTTCCGTCAGGAGAAATAATACTCACAGGGGATCTTACTGATGTATATAAATACCTGGAGGGAGGGTGTAAAGTTGACAGAACCAAGCTCTTTTTAGTGGTGTCCAGTGATAGGACCAGAGACAAGGAGCACAAATAGAAACACAGAACATCCTATTTGAACATCAAGAAACACTTTTTAATTGTGAGGGTGACTAGTCCTGGCACCAGTTGCCCAGAGAAGCTATGGAGTCTCCCTCCTTGAAGATACTTAAAAGCCATCTGGCTGTGGTCAGCTTTTCTAGGTGGCCACGCTTTGAGCAGGAGGTTGGCTCAGATGACCTCCAGAGGTCCCTTCCAACCTCAACCATTCTGTGATTCTGTGGGTTTCACCAGCAGGTCAAAAATCTTCCCGGGAAAGAGTTGCTCCATGGCTTAATCTGTTCCTTTTCAAATGTGTCCTGATGCCACAGCAGATCCTCCTGTAGCCTGATATTGCAGATGGTGCAGAAAGGAATTCAGTAGCCAGGACTTCTCAGGACAATGCTGCCATTTTGCTTATTGCATGAACTGACCAAGATTTTTGCACGATGATTTTAATTCAGACTTCCGAAATGCTCAGACAGATCAGAGAGGTTATTCCCTTCTTTCCACTATTTCCCAGAACTACTGAAGACAAAGCAGAGTGGTCAAAAGAATACAAATCAAACTGTTTAATGTCATAAGAACATATTGCTCATATCAGCAGAGGTTTATTCCAGATAAAATCTCAAGACTAAAGCAAGGACTTATCTTCCCTATGCATCCCTAAGACCTGGAAGTATAAAAGAGGGCAGCATAGCCTCCCACTGGTTCTTCCAGTCTAATGAACAGAAAAGATATCACAATCTTGTCTCACCTTTCAGTGCTCTGAGGACCAGAAGAGAAAATGTTAAATGTGCACATCACAATTTTATTCTCATGCTCAGTGACTGACTTATCCACATGCAGCAAATGGAGGTCAGTTGAACTACTAAATATCTGCGAGTAACGAGAGCAAGTATACCATTAAGACTGGTGCCTTAACTTGCACCACAGCTTGATTAATTTATAGATACAACAGTAACTACAAGAGTAGAAAATCATCAGAGTGACAAACTGAACAGAATGCCTCTTGAACCACAACATGTCTTGGGAAAAAAAAAAAATAAAATCTCTCTTCCATTTTGCTTTTTAATAAAAATGAAGCATTTTGTTAATTTTTTTTAAGAAAACAGTTGGCTACCTGGTAATTTCGTTAACACGCATCAGTTGAAAACTGTGAACAAGACTCCCCCTCAAGACAAGTGAAGGACTCTAAACTTAAGGTGAACAGGTTTTTCTCCAGCCGTTTCCTCGTTTTCCTCCATGACTGGTCATGAAGACAGCTGACAGGTCTTTCTACACATCCTTCACCAGATCCCATTCCTCGACACTCCATTTGTTTTCTGCAGTTCAAGCAGATTCCTTTTTCCCCTGAAATCAATGTTTAATTAACACATTATTGGGAAAGAATAAAAAAAAAAGGTCTGCAGCAGCAGACTGAAGCAAAACCAGCACCTCCCTGCTCTGCAGATGTAGCCAGTCCCACCAGACAGATGCACCGCTGGAGAGGAGCTCTCCTCATTCTCCTTCAGCTGCCAGAAAACATCATCCTTTTGCTTAGTTACCTTCTTTTCCATTCCATGGGACTCTTCCCCCCCTTAAGTGTTTCACAACAGCAGGAAAGACAGAAAGTAGAGGGAGAATGGGAGCAAGTGTTCCCTGGGAAGCCTCACAGTGTGACCAATGCCTCACCTTTAATCCTGCTATCCCCATAAGAGCCGCATACCAATTCCCCTGATGACACCACCACCCCATCCACCCATCAACACAGCAGTAGGATCAGCAGTGCAGTAGAAACAGGACCGTATACTTTCCCATGAGCAGAGGATGCTCCCATGGTCAAACTCACAAACACGTTCTGGGACTAAACATAGCTATATACATACCCAACAGCAGTGGAGAAGCTACCGGCAGCTTCAAAAGGTTTACATCATACCTCCCCCTATCCTCATCAATTATTATTCTATCCCATTCCTTGGCTCTCATCCGGCTGCTGGGAGGTACTTGGATGCAGGGGATGCTGCAGCACTGTCAAGGGCATTACGAGGCAGGCCTAGGTCTAGAGTGCCCTCCCTGCTCAATACACAGGCACCCTCACCACAGGGTTGGTGCAGCAGGCAAGAGACAACAGAGTCCATGAACTCCTGGGCTGGGCTGCCCTAGTTATGAAAAGAGACATCAGGATCTTTTACTATCCCAGCACTGTCATTCCCAGGATCCAAAGCTACCAGTGTTAATTAGTTCCCGTGATGTGATGGATGACAAGCGGCAGGGCCAGGAATGACACAAGCAGACTGTGTTCGAAATAAGCCATCCCTCACCATCAAGGGCAGAGGAAAGGAATTTGCAAAGGACAGGAGCTGAGTACACTGCTGCGAGACAGCAGGTATGCTGACAGAACCCCCCCTCAACACTGATATCCCCTTCCCAATACCCTGGGTCACTCCTGCTGCCAGCAGACAAAAAAACAGGCAGGGAGTGAGCCTGGGAGAGAATTCAGGCACAGCGCTGTGTGACAAGGGGAAAGCTCTAAGCGACATGGGGAAGCAAGGCAGATGAAGGGCTAATCCACCCTTTAGCAAGGGGCCACATTTCAGACAGAGTTGAACTTCTGCTGGCTGTAAACTCACCTCCACCACCCTCTGCAAAGCCACACAGCGATGCCTGCAGCAGCCCGTAGTCCCGAGAGGCTGCAGGCTTTAGCCCAGACAGAGAACTCTGCCAAGCTGGCTGTGTGGTGTACAGTTCCCAACAGCTGTCCACAGTGCTCAGAGAGTACCTTTCTCTGTGAATGGCAAAAAAAATATGAACTCATATCCTCACCTTCCCTTAAGGAAGAATGCAGGATCTCCCAACGTCACTGGCGTATTTCCACTAGGAGTCTTATTGTTCAACTTTTCAAGCACACCACTACAGGGACCTTACACTTGATCCCTACTAAACATCAGTAAAACCATACTCAGGCTAGCCCAATGCAAACTAATAATAATTAAAAAGGGTACAAAGGAAGACCAGTAAAACCCCATCCACTGCCCACAAGAAGGAAAAAGGCAGAATAAAAACTCCCACATTGCCCTTCTACAAGCATGTCCTGGTCTGGCTGTTTGGATTGGTGGTGAGTGGCCAAATCAACATCTTTAGTTCTCAAAATCCTTTACACACGAGTTGCCTTTGTCTATGCCCATGTGAGGAGAAACCAAAGAAAAAAGCAAACGACCTGACCCAAGATTCTGCAGTGTGCTGGTTTCAAGCAGCTGCCAGCCCCTCAAGCAGCTTGGTTTCTGAAACACAAAATACTTTCCTCACGATTTGCTGTACGCACAAAGAGCCAACTCTGCTGGATTAACGGACTGCTATTAACTGGAAGAGGGGGATGAGAGGGAGAACTGATAAAAATTTCCAAAGCTTAACCAAAATTTGGGTAATTTCTGGCACCAGCTGTGCTGGCAATACTCCCAAAATAAAGCCTGCCTCTTCTTTATGCTGATGGTGACAGGGGCAGATAGTCAGATGCATTTCGTTTTTAAATTAAACACTGTGTCTCTTGAATCATCATCAGAGGCCACTTCTCATCCCAGCTTTTGGTCATCATAAAGTTTCTGGCTCCTTCAGCTTGCTCTTGCTCACTGCGTTTTCTTACCCTTCCTACAGCATATGACAGCTCAGCGAGTAACCAGACATCTACTTGCACATGTCCAGAGTGCAGGGCAAATAAAATATCTGCAAGGGCAAATAAAAACAGATCAAGGGAGGGAAATACACTCTGCTTCAAGACAGGCGAACTCAAGAGCCCAAGAGAAGGCTGCAAAAAACAAAGCAAGAAGTTCAGTAGATGCACCAAAACAACAAAGAGATTAAATTCTCCCTTCTTCAGGTAAGAGCCAGAAGATTTTGTGCAGTCTGAAGGTGTCCTCTAGGTTGACGGTTTAAATCCAATCCTAACACAAAAAGAATTGCCTGCACCTGATGGCTTGGTAACTTGCTTGGACAGGGAGGAAAGCAAAGGAGAGAGGAGACATACTCATTTCCTTTAGCACAGGGACTTAGGTCTTATAATTTACCATCATCACTACCACAGATTACCCTGGCACCACCTCTCACCCCCGAATGTTCTGCAGGAACTGAGTTCCCCCCCTCACTTCAAGGATACTAGTCATTCAGGGTCAGGAATAAGTTCCAGTGCTGTGTGAATTCCATTCTGCTCCATCGGCTGTGCCAGCTCAAGGAAGGGCAAAACACCACAGTCAGAGACTGGTCAGCTACAAAACTTACATTGCAGTCATTGAAGTTCACCAACAATAACGCTTTCTTGCAACCTTTCCTATTCCCGCTAACAAATAATTCATAAAAGGAGGTTTGCTGTGCCACAAGAACACACCAGTACCTTGGTCAGTGGCAAAATGGAGGAGCCATAAAAACAGGGCTCACCTTCATCCTGCAGGGTATCAGGGAGGCAGTCTCCCAAGGCCAGCAGGCATGTGGTCTCTGCAGTCCCCTCTGCCTGTCGTTCAGCTGGCCAATGCATCATCTTCAGCAGCAGTCATGGCTGGACTACAAGCAGAAGAGCTGCAGCATGACAACCATTTCTGAAGAGACTGGGGTAAAGGGGAGGGCAGGGAGAAATCAAAAAGCAACTACTGGTGGATCTGGGCAGCTGAGGCAAGATTAGGTCTGGTGAACACAAAGCAGGGGAGTGAGGGAAACTGGTATCTCCCCAGGTATCACAAACATCAACAGCATGGGGCCCTGGGCATGCCCCTGCCCCACCTTTCTCGCTATAGCCTATTATTGCACCTCAAGGTCAGAAAGGAAGAAGCAAAGCAAAAAGCAAACAATAGCCCTGGACAGATTTATTTATTCAGCTTTACTATTGCTCCACGAAGTGGAAAGATCCAGAAACCTGGAGATCTCAAAGCAGGCACAGCCACACATGGAAGACGAGAAGCAGTGGCTGGTAAAGCCACCTTCCTTCCCCAGCTCCTCTCTACGTGGTGCAAGCAAGGAGGTCCTTTGCACCCAGAGAAGATGCTGAGCAGGTCTGAGAGCTTTGGAGAGGGTCCTGGCCTATCTGAAACCCAGGAAAAGCCTCCCTCTTACTGCCTAGGCTCCCCCACCCTGGCACACCAGCCACCGCAACCACCCGCTGAGGCTTGCGTGGCCCTTCCCCATGTTCTAGCTGGGGGAAGGAATGAAGGAAGGGATGGATGGAGGAAAAGACTCCCATTTTCCTTTGTTCCCTCACCTCAGCATATTCCCTGTTATACTCAGACCCGAAAAGCTGTGGCTCTCTTGCACATACTACAACAGAAACACAAGGAGCTTCCCTCCCCCCAGCCTCCAGCACGAACTGCATGGAAATGGCGATATTCCTGTATCGTCTGGATCAACGGCACGGATAAGCTCAAAGGGGGCAAGGGAGGATGGCATGGGAGAATGAGGTGGAAAAGCTTTGTTTGGTCCTGGCTCCACTGCAGCCCACCCCCTTCTCTCCATCGCAATGCCCTCCAGTTCGGACACGCAAGGAGGAGTTGGAGGGGGGCCTGGGGTGCTTATGAATTTTGTTTCCTCCATCAAGGGGATGGCTCACTCCCCCAGGCATGCCTGACTCTGCCGGAGCTCCCTGGAGTAACCTTTATTCCAGTGTGTCGCAAGCATGTATTTCACGGATGGTTACACTGAATCATTATCACCAGACGTTCATTTGACCAAAATAATGTTATTAGCATCATCAGGTCTATATCCCCCCCCAATTCCTCCCTCCCCAGTACACATACATTCCTTCCAATCCTCAGGCCCCTGCTATCCACACAGGGCACACCCCTCTCTACACAAAATCTCATGACGTGTGACACAATGTCGGGGAAAGAGAGCGGCAAGAAGAGCTGGCGAAATGGATGGACGTGCCTTTGGCATTTACTGCGTTTCCTACCCTCTGCCAATGTTTATCAGCCGCACGCACACACACAAAGACGCAAAAAATCAGAATTAAATCATGGCCTGTCCTAGGTACATGACTATGGGTGCACCAGTGTGTGCACGGGTGCCCAAGCTGCGGTCACAGCCCTATCAGGAACCCAAATCTGTGTGGCACGAAGCAAAGGTCATCGTGCCACTGTTGTGATGCACTAAAAAAAGCCGCAGAGCCATCAGGATGTAACACAGAATTTTCTCGTCAAGGGATGAGGCAGGGAGCCAGGCCTTCCAAGGCTGCCAATCTAAGCTTGAGG
>JANRGW010039744.1:17871-36119 GCA_024733675.1 Psilopsiagon aymara
GGCTTTTAAAGAGACCGCGGGCCCGGGTTCGCGCCCCTGCCCGGCCCGGCCGGCCTCAGCAGCGGGCAGGGGCGGCAGAGCCCCGGCAGGCTGCCGCTCTCGCGCTGTCGGCGGGACCGCCGCCTCCTCCCGGGAGAGATGCTGGTGGCTCCGCTTCTGCCTCCGGCCCCGTCGGCGTCTCGCTCCTGGAGCGCTGCCTCTCCCGGCCGGCCCAGCACGGGGGTAGTTTTGCCCCTCTGGTCCCAGCAAGGGGAGAGAAGATATGCATCTTACTTTATCCTCCTAGAGTTTGCCAGCGCCACCCAAGCAAGCAGGGACCTGCCGTCGGATCAGGAAGTAACGCCTCATACCCTCAGACGACCACCTCTGTGAGCCCCTCAAAACCATTACAGTTCACAAAGACTCTTTGGTCCAAACCTACTGAGTATTTCAAGTCAATTTACAGACTGCCCATTTCATTTAAACCAGCCACGAAGTTTCCTTGTTACTTTTTACAAATATTTCAAACTTTTTATCCACTCGTTTCCTTACTTGTAAGAGCAGAGACAATGGCACTGACAGGCAGCATCCGCTGCACTGGAGACAGCATCTCACTCAGCGTTTGTATCCTAAACATTATTATTTATCATTTTATCACCACCAGCACTTGGCACAGCAAACAGAATAATTCAGAGTGCCTTCCGTGGAGAACATTCATGTAAAGCTGTTTAATGTGTTATCATGCTGAAAGTCCACCTCAAAGACAACTAGCAGGAAAGATCATAGTGCACATGAAGAACTCACAGAACCAAAAGTGAGAAATCAAACCTTCCAGCCCCTCTCTCCAACCCTACAATCTTCTAAAATTTGTGTATGATGCTCATGCTGCAAAGCCAGACACTTGGAATTGCATTTTCCTTAGGGGCAGACTAGAAAGCTATTTGCCTTTCCTTCCCTCTTCTGATCATGTATTCAAAAGGTTTTTGTCTTTTTCCACATTTTGCATAGCAGACAGCTTACTCACAGTGCTCAATAAATAATAAATAATTATTATTTTATACAGTATGTATTGATCACTTTTCCCACTATCAAAATGCAGCTGTGTCTGATGTGAATAATAGCTACACAGAAACACTAAATAGTAGTTTTAAGTAGTATTAGGAGCCCCCGGGAAGTTTCTCTGGAAAACACAGTCCTTCACATCCCCTAACAAATTCAGATACATGCACAGAGAGGATAATGGAGACCTATTTCAACAAGGTGACAATGGTCCAGCAGAGAGGCATCTTCCTGACTCAAAATCAGCATCCCAAGAGGAAGAATTTATCCCTTTAGATGTCCGTGCAAAGGAAGGTTATTGTTAAGCTTCCTGTTTTATATGGACAACATAACAGTACTGAGAACTATCAATCCCTCCGCAGGGCATGAGGTTAGATCCTGGTCTCAATTGCTGTGAAGAAAATCAGGTATTACTTCATTTACTTCAATAGTTAACTCCAGATTTGAAATGTGCAATTGGCAATAAAATCTGGCTTCTAGTACCTTTCCTCCTCTGCTGATAGTTCTGGCAATCTAGCATTTTGTAGCTTACAGTTTATCAAAGCAATCATTTGATGAAGCAGTCATCCGAAACTGCACTACCTCTGTCCCTTCACTCTCCAAGGTCTTCTAAGACCATGCACATACTCACGGAATATTTTGAACTGGCTGCCTATCACCAAAGAGTATCCTCCATGTAAAATCAGTGACAACAGCACAGTCTCTACTCACTGTGAGCTAAACCTTTTCAGTTTGGCAGACAGAAAACAGCATGTATCCTGAGAGAAAACCAAACTACAATGGCAGCTTATAGCCAGCTTAATCACGAAGGGTAAAGTGAGCTCAGGAAGAACTGGGGAAAACAAGCTAGTTTTTATCCACATAGTGGATTTCTTTCAACTTGAAATAGAAAGACCTAGAACCCCCATATATGAAATACTTATGAATCAGAAAGAGGGATAGGAGAGTTCATCTTACTGAGGTTCTATTCTATTCAGAGTGCTATATATGAACCAAGGAAGATAATAACTACTTTGAAAGAAACCTTACTCTGCGTAACTCAGACACACAGACCTCTGCTTCCAAAAAAACTGTTACAGTTAGACACCAAAATAGCAGACATCATTTTATAAACAGGTAAAGAATAGTGAGAAAAATACTAGAAGAGCAGGGAAGTTTCCTTAAGATTGCAAGGCACATCTTTGCTGTGGTGTGGAGCAAAACAGAGGCAAGAGGAAAGCAATGTAGTACAAGGAGCTCTTTGTCCAGCAAGTTATACTCCAATTGCTCAATAGGGAGTGGCTTTATCTAATTCCTCTAATTCTTCCTTTCACACCTCTAGCTCTCACCCAGCAGTTTGCAAACAAGTTGTATGGAGCAGAAGGAAAAAAATCATTACCACAGTGAGGTTTGTACCAGCCCCTCTAATAGTGCTCTAATCTGGCAACGCCTGGCATATGCCACTGGCATTGTGCTGAGACTTTTAAAAATATATGACATACTCAAGATAAAGTATTTTGTCCCCATCTATAAGGTGATCAGTAGATACATTAGCCTTTTCCAGCGCCTTCATTAAGAAAATTGCCAGTTCCGTTTTCACGGGGCCTTCTAAATGAGCAGCGACAAATTGATGTACCCGGCTAGTCCCTCCTGACACAAGCCATGTGCTCTCTGCTCCCACCACCGGCACGAAAAGGCAAAAGCAAGAATACAGTTGGATAGACACATTATTCATCTTCTTTTGCTTGTCCCCTTCAGAATAAATTTCCAAAACTTTTTACCAAGCTCATGTGCTTGTTTTCCAAAAGACATTATAGTGTCAACAAACTGGCGCTATTCAGCTGCTGTGGTTTTCAATAAACGGCTACAGGGAACTGTTTCACTTCAATGTACTTACTCCACTCTGAGATCTGGACTTGCTAATTCAGGGCAGTGGCTGTAGTATCCACAAGACACAACTTTTGCTTACATCTTGTTAGAGGAGCTAGCTGTCTCACAAGAGCTTCCTAACTCCCTGATGCAGTACTGTAAGTGCCATTACATTCAGTTCGTGGTGTCTCCCCCTTTTCTGTTAAGCGTGGGAGGCAAGAAAGAGGGATCACAGCCCAGAAAAGGCTCTGGAGACAGAACAGACAGGAGTTAGAGGCATCATTCATCATGCTAGGATATCCAAATACTGCTATACAAGATCTAGAAGATTCTGTCTAAAGTAATGCCCCAAGCATGGCAGCAGAGGGTGGGAAGAGTCTGCACTGCAACACCGTCCCATAATCTCCTGGCTTTTTCCTTAGGTTCTCTGCACAGTATTCACCAAACCCTTGAAATCAAGCATTTGTATGGTAGTGTTTAACAGAAATGAGGTTCAAGGGGACTTTGCCATTGAAACAGTGGCAGGGAGGTCTGCACAAGGCAAGAATGCAGTTTATCTCTCTGGCTGTTTTTTTAATCTTTTTTTCTTTTTTCGCCATGTTAGCACTCTCAGTGTCTTTTTGCCCAGAGTTAATACCCAAGGTGAATTTAGAAGATGCAGTCCAAACTGTGATCAGATCATCTTGGTTGTGCCAAACGGAGCTGATCTTATCTCACTGGTGACCTTATCCTTCTTGAGAGAGCAAGCCTCATTACAATAATAAGAAATAACAGAGATGGGAAAAAAGAGTAATCATGACAGCACCTGGTCAGAACCCCCTTTACCATAATCTCAGAGGAGAAGTTCTGAGCCCTTCTCCTGCAAGCACCATTTTTCACCCCAGTGTGAGGTTCAACCTCCAAAGCCATTCTGGCCACTTGCAGGACACATCCATCTTTTCTTGATTCACAGACCTTTTCCTCCTCCTAGCAGATTCTGTTGTATTTATTAAATAACTGCAGACAAACTCTACACAGTGTGTACAGGAAGTGTTTTCTGAGCACCACTTTTTCTATCTGAGTGTGCAGGGGGCAGAAACTATACAGACACACATTTGAGTATGTAGCAGTGTATGAATGGGAGAGCATGTGCCAAAAAACCTGGTGTGTGTACCCAGGAATGTAAGGGTAAATCCATTCAGATTAGAGGATTCCTTGTAGGAGGAGTGTGTAAGAGGGTTTAAGTGGGAGCACTGTGTGCAAATGCTGCAGGAATACATTCAGGGCAAGGCAGATAGGGAAAGGGAGCATGTGCCATTACAAAAGCTAATATATGTGGGGAAAAAATTATGTAAGCACTTCTCCAAGTCTCATACAGTGTTTTCTGCCATCTTTCAGAGCATCATTGTCAGAGGGTGCCTTGTACACGAGTATTTAGGTTCGGGAATATATAAACATTATGACAGGTAAGTCAGATGTGTATGCACGCTTGAGTGTGAAAAAGAAGGGAAAAAACCCAACAAACCATAAAGCTGCACTTTCTCTCAGCCAGCAATATCAAATTTGATGGTGGTCACACTGGCTGTATGATCTCCACTAACATGTATTAGACAGAACTCTACATATCATTCTAACACAGAAAAATATCCAGTACCATCTCTCATCGTCAACAATCCTTCTGTGATCCTGATTTGGTGATGGCCCAAAAGGAAGAGATCCACTTCTACAGGCAGCGTCCAGTGAAATGATCAAAACCAAAGCCACAGTTCCGAGCTAATGCACAAACAAGTGTTTCCACCAGTTTTGAACCCTGTCTTTTCTTGCTTCATAAGTCTTATGAAGTCTTGCTTCTGGAGTGTTCTGTGGGATCACTCCAGTTTCTGAAATGTCATTATCCCCCTCTGCAGTAAGACTCAGCAGAATTGCTTACTACCTCCTCTTGTTGTTTCTGAATCCTCAGATAAAGCCATGAAAATGAGCCAATGACATCACAGTGTGTTTCCCTGGCAACAAATACTATGTCATACCTGCTTGTCCATTAGCAGGGTTGAGTAGGAATAGGAATTGATGAGTACTAAAAGAAGAGGAGCATGGAAAGTTCTGTGATCAGAAAAGCTGATTTAACATGAGAGAAAGATAAACCTCTCTTTAATAGAGCACTCAGCTAATGCAACCACAGGAGCTACTCCTTGAATAGCTCCATCAGCTCCTCAAGTAAGATTAAATATTATTTCCACTTTGCCCTTGACCTCCTTCAACGACCCTGAAGTACAGACACCTTGATTGCTCAAGACTAGTGGTACAACATAGGGACATTTCCTGCTGTAACCATCAGACAACACTCCTAACAATGCAGGAAAAGACAGCCTGGGGGGTTGTATCTAGACTTGTGTTCATTATTCAGGATCAACCCCTAGCAATCTCATGACAAACACTTACCTGTAGCTACTTAGCCGTGCAGTACAGAACCTTCCCCATCTATCAAGAGCACATGGAATAAGGACATAAGTGCAGAAAAACCACACCAGTGCAGGACAAGACAAAGCTGCCCTCTCTTCTCAAAAAGCAGCCCCCTCACACCCACTACCGCACCCATCTCATGACTGAGCGCTGATCTGCTCTGCAGCCACTGAAGTGTAGGTTTTCCCAGCAGAATTTCTTTTATTCTGAGGGCTCCTGAAAGATGCTTACAGTTTTCCTTTTCTAACTGACCAATTGGGACACTGAGGATAAAGGAACAACCACTGCAGCCAGGGTCTTTCTAATGGCTGGGCTATCTCATTTTAAAACCTTATGCACCATTTTGGATAAACATGATAAAATGAAACAATCAGTTCTTTTCTCTGCTCACATGCCAGACAAACACAGTGCCATCAGAGATTGCTCTGTCCATGGGAGGAAGTATCTGTCATTCACAATCAGATGACAAGAAGTATCTTTGTTCTGCATTAGTCTGTGACTTGAAGATTTAAGATGAGATGAGGAACCCCAAACAGGACTCCAATAAAACTGGGTTGGGGGGGGAGGGGGAATTCTTTCCCTGATGCTCTAAAACACTGGGGGGTGGGAATTTTCTAGCACAAGCAAAATCCTCCAGGAAGCCAAAAAGAGCAAAACATACTTTCATTCCACCTACTGAACACTATTTTTGACAAAAGCCTTTTATCCTGTTTAATGATAGGTGTGGCATGTCTCCAGGGCAAGCTTAAAGCATTGGTTTTGACCTTTAAAGCACTATATGCTCCTTTTTCAAAGATAATTTACATTAGATATGTATGCTATTCAAGTACTTCCTGAAAATCCTACTGGGCACCTGTCTTGGAAAATCCAACCCTGAGCTGTGAAAAACCAAGCCTAGATGGCTTGGGTCTCATCACCTGTTTTCTCAGAGGAGGTTAAGCCAATATTGACTTCCAGCCACACAAGCATGCCCCCAATGACCTAACAGCCAGGAGCCTGCCCTGCACTTCATGCAGGACTGTCCCCTACACCTCTCCCCTCCACACCTGGTAGAAGGCTCTGAGTGATGCCATGAGATTGGCAGCAGGCTGCTTTTGACCGATTACAGATTCTGCACCTGTCACTGTGTATCAAAGCATATTCTTGCTTTTCCTGAGCTCAGCCTAGGCTTTAAGACAGGCAAGTTGGAAAGCTAGACAAATGCATATATTCGAAAAAGGGACAGCAGAAAAATGGAGAGCAGTTCCCCTTCTATAGCCTGGCCCCTGTGTCCCAGAGCAAATACAAAGCTTGCTTTAGGGCACCATATAAATTGGTATTATAAATTCAGATGGTGCACCAGGGAGTGCCTCATTCTGTATGATTGGAGTCATTCTCAGGAGCAGTTCAGGCACTCAGCCTGCCACATGCGACTGCTGCCCCAAGGGCTGCCATTACAGATGCATTATTACAAAGCGCTGCAATAAAGCATGAACTAAAACAACTTCATTGAAATGAAGATTAATATGGAACATGTGTTCACCTCCATACACTCAGAAGGAGCAGTCCAGCAAACACAAGCACCACAGTGCTCTGGCTGATGGGCTAGGAGAGCAAAGCAACTGCCCAACCACAGCTATTGCTGAAGGCAAGCAATACATTTCCACAGCATCTTTGAAGTGTCCATGGATGGATTTAATGCAGCAGCTGTGAAGCAGAGAGTGAGGCAAGCAAAACATGTGGAGTGCTGAAACATGCTGAAAAGTGAGCTGTGTCTGAGGCAGAGAACAGAGAGGAATGCTTCAAACCTACAGAAGCAATACCACTAGCTGCGGAACGATTCCTGTCTTTAGTTACGACAGACTTCAGTGGATATTGATGGATATTCTCAGCACTTCAAAGTGTCATATCCACATGAGAATTACAGGTGAGAAAGACCAGCTAAGGTGATAGTTCATCCATTCCCTCATAGTCAGAACAGGATTATTCCCCATGATCTATTTGTTGATGCCATTGCCACCTCATTTAAACTCTCCCATGCAATACAAAGCTCACTACCTCCTCCTTCCGATGTCCTCTCAGCACCTCATACATTTCACCACTAGCATGAACTGAGGGCCATTACATGTATATATTTCCCTGCTCCAATTAAAATGATGATACCTTGTTATAGTTTAATGGTCAAACTTTTATGCTTCCTTTTCCTGCTGTAGGTTTTTCATTCTTCCTTTCCTTGAAATCAGTGCATGGCTCCTATCAAAAACCGGCTATGACTACTGACTGCAGGACCCATTAGATTCCTTCCTTCCATCAACCAAATCAGTGCTGAACTTGAAGTAGTAAGCATAAAGGCAGAGGAATGGGTCACACGGCATTTCAAAATAGAAAACAAAAGGTTGGAGTTGTAATATAGGAACCAAAGTAACAGATTCATGATTAATGAGCATGGTGGGTTTTGCCACTTTAAGGAAACAACAAACTTCCCTGGGGACACTCCTCACTGGACACAGACTTTGACCCTTGGGAATCAACTGCATGCAAAGACTTTTATTTATCCTTAAACAGTGCTTAAGGCCTCATAGGTGGTCTTTGGCATATAGGTACATTGTCATCGATGACACAGGTAGTTTTTTAGATGGGGGGTGGGGAGGGAGAAGTCATGCGTCTCTCTATGTGGGCTGGGAGTGGGGAAAACAAAAGACTAATTAAAAGTAAAGAAGAGATGCCCCATGATTCTGGCATCTCTATTGCTTTCTGTTTCTGGAATGAAAAAGCCCATTTGTCATAAAGGAACTGACAAGAAATATCGGAATTAAAAAAAAGAAAAAAGAAAAAAAGAAAAAGATTGAAGGGGAGATAAAAATACACAGTAAACAAGCAAAAGCTCCAGTTAGCAGATCTGCCTTCCCTCCCCGAGCTGACTGGCACTGCACCAATGCAACTCAGAGAATGAGATCTGCTGCATGCAAACGATTCCTAACAGAGCTGAAACTCTACACTGTACATGGATGAGCAAAGGTTGGGCAGTTGCCTTTAGACAAGGCTGCCGTGTCACTGCCCATTCAAAGAGTAATACTGGAAAGAAATGGGTATGAATTATATTATTTCACAGCAAGGTGCCATCCATTCCTCCTTGCACTGCAATTTTATATCCCAAAAATAGAGTAGCCTTCACAGCCCTCCCACAGTGCACTTCTCACACCACCACAAATACAGCTCCATAGCAGTCCATTGCCATCAATATTCCCCTGACTGAAGATGACTTAATAAAACATTCTTAGAAGCCAATCAACATGCCTTATAATTAAAAAGGAGCCAATGTTAAGCTCCTTTGAATTATCTCTTGAATTATCCCTTTTTCCCAGCTCTCCACTCTTCCACCAAGCCAAACATGCTGCATCCCAGGATGAATCTAAGCTATATCTAGCTTTTAATGGAGATCTCTGCAGGTCTCTGAAGTGACAGGATTTCCTCTACAATTTTAAAACACAGCTTCACAGACCTACAGATCTCTTAGATTTAGGCCACATACAGGACCCAGCAAAGCTCCATATGTTGACGTCTACATGCCTACATAGGCCTGATTGCTGACATGTAGAAAGACACACGAATTCTTTGGCAGGTTTAATACAGAATGACCATTAAATTTCTGTAGCAAGCAGATTCCTATTAGGCAAAATACTGTTTGAATGCCTATACTTGGCAGTGGAGACACTGAAACTTTCTACTGTTCAGATCTAAGATCAGGATGTAAACTGCAATACAACAATGGGTGTACCTATTTAAATGAAGTGGTGGCATTTCTCAGCATTCTCATCTTGTAAATGGAAGTTGAAATCTTTCTATAAGGAGCTGAACCTTCAACCAAAGGGCAGAAAGGTTCAGAAGACCCACTGGATCTGCAGTTGTTGTGTTTCATATTACCATCTGAATAAAGAGAAGGTTTCCAACAGGTTCTAATTAACAAAGTTCTGCCCAGCCTGTTGACTGTCACAGCAAGAGGCCCTGGGGGTTACATCAAAGGGACTAGTACAATCCAAACACAGCTAGGTAAGTGTCACTCACAGCTGAACTCCAGTGTCTTGATCATACTGTGATCAACTCCGTGCAAGGAGTCACAGTTAACATATAAAGCATGCTTATGATCACCCTATGCACAGGCAAATTCACAACAACAGAAGACTCCATCCTTCCCCCATCCAGCTACAAACCACAGCTGACTGTTAGGATACTGACCTGCAAACAGAAGACATCAATTACCTTGTCACTTTTCACCAGGCATAATCCTAGGACTACAGCCCAATCTATTTGTGGCACTACATCTCTGCAGAAGCAGCCATATCAGCACCGAGTTCGTCACAGTTCCTGAAACTGATGCAGAATGTGCTGCAACACAAGTGAACTATTCTATGCTTTGTCTGAAACAGAGTTTTACTGTCCTTATCAGTGTAACTTCAGAAGTCTTGTTAAACAAGCGTTATAATTCCCTGTGTAGATGCTTGCTGCAGAACAGGAGCTGCTTTTTTGCTCTCCTTGGCTTAAGCTCCTTCCAGAGTAATGCAAGTTGACTTGTGAAAGTTATCTTGCAAAGAAATAATGAAGTTATACTAGCATGTCAATTTAAGTTCACACTTACATCAGTATCACTTCTCCAGGCAGACGACATATTAGATAAGGGACTTTCATAGCATTATCAACAGCAAAATTGAAAGCAGGTACATCAGATACAGCACTGACACAGAATTGGTGTAATCTTCTGGGTCTTGTCTCCTACCTCCGGAAGGAAGGAGTTGTTTGGCGTCAAGGTGAAATGACTGAGAGTTGGAACTTGACTGCCCAGACACCTGTAACCATGTGTATAAGCCAGTCTCCTTTCCCATATCTACTCTTATCTAACTGTAAATGAAGAACACAAATTCCTCCCCATGTGTTTTGCAAAGGTTATTTAATACTAAAGATAGCTTCTACAAACAAAAAGTAATGGAATGTTATATATGAAAAATCTTTTGAGCAGCCCGTATGAAGATAGGCTGAGAAAGTTGGGGCTGCTTAGCCTGGAGAAGAGAAGGCTGCATGAAGAGCTCATAGCAGCCTTCCAATACCTGAAGGGGGACCTATAAGGATGCTGGTGAGGGATTCTTCATTAGAGACTGTAGTGATAGGACATGCGGTAACAGATTAAAACTTCAACAGAGGAAGGAGGAAGTTCTTTACTGTGCAGATGGTGAGGCCCTGGAATGGGTTGCCCAAGGAAGTTGTGAATGCTCCATCCCTGGCAGTGTTTGAGGCCGGGTTGGATAAAGGGTGGAATGGTTTAGTGTGAGGTGTCCCTGCCCATAGCAGGGGGGTTGGAACTAGATGATCTTAAGGTCCTTTCCAACTCTAATTGTTCTATGATTCTATGTATGAGTTACTACCCTGTTAATTTTTTTAGTTTTCTATTGCAAAGAACTTACAGATACATGCACCAGTTTTACACATTGCAGGTTCTCTGGCAGTTTCAGAGACAGAAACCTGCCTACCCTCCATACTTAAAGACCTCCTGTATTAACAAAAGTTTCCCCACTGTAAAACATTCAAAATTACTCCTTCTCTCTCTTTCTCTCTATGTCAGGAGAAAAAAAAAAAAAAGGGCTCTTGCAAGGGGTTATGATGCATCTTTAACAACAGAGCAGAGAAGTGACTGCCATACAAAGAAGCTAATCAGTCAATCAAGAGCCAGCTCAACAGACAGAAGCTGTCATTGCCTAACTGCTTTGTCTCCACCTGTCCAGGAGAACAACAAAACAGCATGGGACATGCCTGACAATTGAGTGCAAAATAGCACACATATTTATATATTCCTAAGCAATAAGAGGGCAGGTTGTTGCTGCAAATTAACATTTTCAAGAATAACAAACCTAGCATCACACATGTACTGGTGTGCACCTGAAATAAGGGGAGTGACTCCCTTTTATCTTTTGACAAAAAGCAGCGATCCTGAGGATACAGAAGGGCCATAAGTGAAAATTACTATAATTAGGCTAGCTGGAAAATCCTTTGCCGTAAGATTGCCAACCTAGATCAGTTAAGTGAGTGGTAGTTTAGAGAAGGAAATAGGTCTCTTAAAACTAAAATGGGCAGAGCTATAGGAGCTCTATGGGTTTGTATTAGTGAGAGCATAAAGGTCTTCATTTCCTGGGGCCGATACTGGCCAAGACAAAACACCTTATCCTTATCTGCCTCAGTTTCCTCAACTAGAAGAGGATAATGAAACCTCTCTAGGTTGTAAAGGGATGATAGGCTTTGCAGCTGGCTTCATTAATATTCATAAAGCACTTGGAGGCCTTTGCCCAAGAAGTGCTGCTTGAGTACTGACTGTCACACTTGCCATTTTGCTGGCTGCTCTTGTACAGAACTTGGATTTCATTTCCTCCTTCCATTCTTTTCAAACAGGTGGGTGTTTGGCAAGCACTTGGCATATAAAGAGTTTATAAAAGCATCAAACGGCTTAAAATAACCCCCCTGCTGCTCAGCGGCTACCAGTAACACCAAGCGAACTGCGGTCAGGCCATGTCGCTCTCCGTGGTGCTGAACACTGCCGGGTGCCACCCCATCCTGCTGCCGTCCCCTTCCGCTCCACCGCCGCGGCCGCTCTCCCCTCCGCAGCGCTCTTCCTGTAACCGGGATTTACTCCTGGCTGGGCTGCATCGCAGAGACGCTGCGAGTAACTGTTGTCGGATTATTTCGATAGGCAAACCTGAGCTACTGGTCTAGATTCTGTTGATTGACTGTATAGCCCAGCCTGCCCTCGCTGGCCTGGTCGCTCCCTGATGAGAAGTGGCTCAGATCATAACTGGCCTCTGATCTCACCAGACTTCATGGTATGGGCTCCTTTCCTTCCACTTAAAGTCACAGAGTTCTGTGCCTGCATGGGTCTAAATCTTTCTGGGTATGGAAGCCTGCTGTGGAGCACATCAAACACAGCTTTATGGAGCCTGAAGTGTGGCCTTACTTAAAGCCTTACTTTCCTACAACAGAGAAAGGCAAGAGGAATAACTCCATGCTATGGATTGCAAAATAAAGAGAAAAAAAAGGGAGGAACAGAGAAGGCTCACTGTGTCCCTACCTTACCTGCCTTTTCTTTTTATTCTGGGTCACCACCTATCTAGTGATTTCTATGATAACAGGGGCTTGGGCCAGCAGCAGGCCTCCAAGAAGCTGTGCAGCTGTTCTGCAGGAAGTAGTCTGAAAAATGAGAGCAAAAGGCATCTCATCTCTTTTATCAAATGGCAACTTTCAGGTGAAAGGAAACACAGGCTTTTCAAGCGCACTCCACAGGTAGGGCTCATATAACAGGAAAACTTACCCGATCAAAGAATCCTACTGTCAACCAGGAAGAAGAGGAGACACGCCAACTGCCTAACATACAATATCTTATACAAGAACAAACTTGACATTTTGTTCATTAAATATACAATGATTAGCCCCTCAATCTGCTTGATCAGTGCACTCATCATAAGCAAGGACAGGAGAGAGGGGAAATGACACGTTTCCCACATGACCCTTTCCTTGTGGAAAGGGACAGTTGACTAAGACTGTAATCTTCAGTGCAAAGAACAACCCAATCCTACTCAGTCTTGTTCTTCTCTCAGGGAACACTTCTAGGCATGAAAGGCAGCTGGGAAAGTACTTCCCAAAGGTGACATTAGACTAAATTCATTCATGTTTGTAAGTCACAGATATTACAAAAATGCAGGTCATAGGAAAAGCTTATCAAGAAAATTAAATACAGGGTCCTCACTGCCTACCTCAAATCTTCGGAACTCTCAGGATGAGGAACCGAGATAAATAAAATCATACTTGTTCTGAGGGTTAATTCAGTGTCATGGCTAAAATCCAAATTGAGTAATTACATTCTGTCTCCTGAGCGTGCCCTTGAAGTTTCTGCTAGGCATGTGACTTCTCTTCACTTCCTGTTGCCAAGTTTTGTTACATGTGCCTAAGTATCAGCTCTATCCACCCATATGACCTGACTCACACTGCAGGAAGAGAAAGGTTTTGTTCATCCCACACTCTGAAATCTTTTGATGAAAGGTATTGTTGCATTTTCATACCCCACATGAGTTCCAAAGGCATTTTGCTAGGGCTGTTTCTCTGTTAGCAGCAATATCATACTTGCTCCAAAGCACATTTTATAAATACCCTTTCCCAGTGACAGCAATACCATGAGTATGCCAAATCTTTAATATCCACAGCTCACCTCTTTATACTCCCTTATTTAACAGAGATGCTGAACAGGCCAAGAACATACTGGCTGTTTGTTTTCAGCATGAGGTTTAAAGGTAAAGTTTCGTTTCACAGTAATTCCCTGAACTACAGCAAGGGCCCATTGAAACCCAAGACAAAAATCTTCTTGTGATACTAACAGCACCATGAATCGTCTCTCACAGACACTTTTATACATCTCTTTATTGTACATTTACTTAGGCTTCCTTCTTTACAGCACATTTTCTCCTAACGGGAAACATGTTTTATACCACTCCAGCATTACTCCAGAGAAGCCAGGATGATGACAAAACAAAGACAGCATCTACTCCTTACAGGCTGCTTGATTTTCCTGGAATTATCCTAATCTTAGAAGTGCTGGGAAAGCAATTGGCGATTAGGGTCTGCTCAGATCAGGAATCTAGGAACAGAGAATCCTCAATCTGTGAGATTTTAAAATGCTACTGCAACAGGAAAAACAAAATAATAACAAACAAACTTGCTTCCCCCAACTATATCTCAAATCTTGAGAATATACAGGTACCTTATTCAAACTGAAATAGACTGCAGTTAGCCACTTGAATATTCAAGAATATGCAAAACCTGGGCCCCAAAGTCCCCATTTCCTTTTTCACCTGACATCTTGGACCCCGCTATCTGAGATACAGTATCAGGTTATAAAATCCTGAGACTCATAAGCAGAAGGCTTTCAGTAAGATCCCAAAATGCACACATCCAGACTACTTGTATTTCGAGGATGCTACAAAGCAAGAAAACTTCATTCTGAACTAAAATTAATTACTAAGACATTGGTTTGGTGGAGTTTTTAGTCTAATATTAAGCAGAAAGCTCGAAAAGCAGCATGTGACTACCTGAAAAAATAATTGAAATAACCAAGTCTATTTCTCCTGAATGACATCCATACAGTCAGTAACCACCATTAACAGCAGAGTGATGTGTCTTGCAACATGGCATTCCAAAGTGCCAAAAACCTGAGGCTCCATACAGCTTTAGCAAAAGCTGTGGGCAGCAAAACAAAAATTAGACCAGAGCTCTCTGACAGTATTTTGCTACACTGGGGACAAGTAATTGCCTTCCTCCATAGATAAGAAGAAGCCAACCACCATATGTAACTCGGCATCCCAAATGTCTTCAAGCTTGAGTTCATGCACTAGCTACACAGAAGGATGCTCACCTGCTCTTGACAGAGGAAGATGAAAAAGGCACTTAAAATCTACCCTTCTGAACACTGGCAGAGCAACAGCTGCAGAAGACCAAGCAACAGTTTTGAATTTATTACTTGCAGGATGTCCTGGTTTCAGTTGGGAATTGAGGTTTTTTGGTTTGGGTTTATTTGTTTTTTCTTTGTAGCTGGTACAGTGCTGTGTTTTGAATTTGGTATGTGAATAATGGTTATTATATACCAATGTTTCAGTTGTTTCTCAGTAGTACTTACTCTAAGTCAAAGACTTCTTAATCTCTTGTACTCTGCCAGTGAGGAAGTGCACAAGAAGCCGGGAGGGAAGAGAGTCAAGATATCTGACCCAAACTAGCCAAAGAGGTATTCCATACTGTAGCACATCATGCCTGCTATATGAACTCAGGGGAGTTGGCTGGAACCCACAGTCACTGCTTTGGGGCAGGTTGTGTATCAGTCAGCAGGTGGTTAGCAATTGCATTATGCATCACTGTTGTTTCTTGGCTTTATTCCTCTCTTCCTTACTCCTACTAATATATTTTGTTTTCTTCCAATTATTAAACTGTTTTTATCTCAGCCTGTGGGTTTTACCTTTTTCTGATTCTGCTCCCCATCCCACTGGGAGGATGGAAGTGAGTGAGCAGCCGCATAGTACTTAGTTGCTAGGGGGGTTAAACCACGACACAGGAACAGCTAGGAAGGAAGAAGGGGTACCTAGCCCCCTGTGGCTCTTGGAAATCTCCAACTGAAACCAGTCAAGGGAGGCACTATCTGGACTGTTAAGTGCCTATGGTGTGTGCTTAGTGTCTGGAATACAGACAGTGCTAGTGACTAACCACAGTGATTCAGGAGAAGCATAGGCAGCTGACTCCAAGACCTCAGCAGGAAGTCCTACTCCTCTGAATCACACCTACTTTTTAATAACTTCACACCCAGGTAAAGATGCCTGCTCATGCATTCCAGACCCACCACTGGCACCTGTAAGAATGAAAGCCATCTCCCTAGGAAATGCTGGAAATGTCCCACACAGCTGAAGTCTTTGGCAACAAGAGTAGAAATGCCTAGCTTTTCTAGGACAGCAAAGCATGAAGAAAACATGGACTGACAAGGAACATTCTCTCTCCAAGAAAGCATTTTTTCTGTTTTGCACCTTTTTTTCCTATGTGCAAGACAATCTACGTCCCATGACCTCAGTAAATGGCCACTTCCCATGCTTGACTCAGGTAAGCTACAGAAAGGAAAAGGCAGGAGCTACACAAAGAAGTGACACAAGCAAATGAGCAATCTGATGACTGGTTGCTAAAAGAGAGCAAGGAACTTTGTGATCCCACTCAGCCCCCAATTTTGTCACTGTACTATCCAGAAGGATGGGATAATAAAGTCATAGCACTGCACACTGAGGATTGATGTAAAACCCTGCAAGACATCATATACTCTGTTCGTACAGGATAGCTCTCCAACTAGCTAGAATAGACTTCATCCTTGCTTAGTTTCCCTATGTTGTCTCATCTCCCCTGTTAGACTTGGCTTTGCCTCAGTGAACTCCCATTGTTCACATCAGAACATGAAGGTTGATGAATTTATCCTCACATTACTCTCTGGAAGGCAGAGAAGTGTCAACTTCTCATCTGCAAAAGGGTGATAATTAAATGCTGAGAGAATAAATGACTTGCACAAGGTCACTTGGGAAGTATGTGGCAGAGCTGAAAATTAAATGCAGATCTCCAGAGCTTCAGGTCAAGGCCCAGAACACAGAATCTTTTTGCCCTGCTGGCACAGTGGAGATCAGATTCCTAGCATATTGCAAGGCCCTCGGTAGGAATGTGCATGTTGCAGGAGATGAACAGAACTTCTTGAGTGCAGTTTATCTGTAGGAAGAATTGGATAAATTTCAAAGAATCAGATAAACATCAGAGATCAAGGAAACAGGAAAGTAACACAGAATCTACCCAATGAGCTATGAAATACCTTTTCAACATCTTGTATAAGGCAGAAACACCCTTGCAGGCTTCTTCAATTGGACATACTGCTGGTTCAGGGGAAGATCTATCATCAGTACCATGTTTCATGAGCAGAAGTCACAAATGCAGCCATGAAATTATCTTCTCAATTTAACATAAGGCTTGCTAAGAGATTAAAGACTTTGTTAGTGCTACAGATTGCATCAGGGTTACCATTTAATAACTATGTGTCTACACTTTCTCGTCTTCTTGCTTGCTATGCAAACTCCTGCTAAGCACCCCATTTTAACCTTCCTTCTCTTCTATTTGCAGATGTTTCCTGTTGATCCACATGATCAGATTTATCCCCATGCAGGTGCACATTCTTCCTTCATATCTCTCCCTAAAAAGCTTTATACCCTAAGGCTTTCAAAGGAAACTATCGTATTAGCTGGTAGTTATGCAGGTACTCCTCCTTGAGGTTTTTGAAGTTATGAGTGACACAGCACATATTTCCATTGTCTCCACAAAACTGGAGGGGAAGTGTCAGGCACTGTAACCCATAAAGCCTTCTTAGTAAAGCAACATCATTTCAGGAAGATGGCCAGGTAGCTGCTGTGAAAGTGGCACCGGGCAGGAGGAAGGTGCCTTGAAAGCACCAAGAGGGAAGCAGGTAAAAGAATCTGTGGAGAGCTGGGAGACGAAGGAAGGAACTCATCCAGGTTAAGACCTGCACCAGCTGGGTCCCAGACCCATCACAGGACAACCAAGCAAAGCATAACCGTATCCTGTAATTCCTTGATTGCTGGTGCTGCTTTTGCCAAGGTATAAGTACCACAATGGATTTCAGAGGCCCTGCCGTCTCTAGTCCCAGGTGTCTGCCTCATCTCAGCAGTGAATCCTCCTCATGTGTCATGTATGTAGCTACACTGCTTAACTGCTACCTGACCTCTGCTGTGAAGCCCTAGAGTGGTGCATGTTCTTAATGCACACACAGAAGAAAGCAGATGGGTAAAGTTTAACTCTGACAATAATAATAATTGTTGGGATACTAATAGCAAACCAAATGCTGTCAACTCAGTTTGGCAAATTCCTACTGATTTCATAAAACCTGTGTTTGTATTTAAAAAAAACTCAAATCACAAAGTTGCAGCATTACTTCCCAGCCTCACCTGAGCAGCTCAGCCATTCATATTACACCCCAGTTTCCACATAATTTCATGGTGTGTCATCACACAAAACAATTGGGGAAAAAAAAAAATCTATTATATTTTTGTTAAAGACACACTTCACTACCAAAGTAAGTGGGTATTTGTTTGGGGTTTTTTAAAGCAATATAAGCATTCACGGTCAGGAGGAGTACCTGGAGTAAAGATGATGATCAAATGGCTTTAAATTAATGCCTAAAGGGGATTTTAACAACTGTAGTTAAATTTTTTCTCATAAGTGAAAGTATTGAGGAATTTTTTCACCCTGAAACATTGTTGGAACAAGTCCAGAGGAGGGCCACGAGGGTGATCATGGGACTGGAGCACCTCCCATATGAAGATAGGATGAGA